>KZ309813.1:13241-25265 GCA_000376725.2 Ladona fulva
ATGCCTATTATCAACAATTTTAACATTGAGGTCCAAAAAATTTATACTGCCGTTGGATTCTGTTTCAGTTGTGAATTTAATTGTAGGATGCAAAGAATTCAAATACTTCTCGAAAGCGGCCAGTTGTCTGTTAGTGCCCTTCCATAGGCAAATGATGTCATCGACGTACCGGTACCAATAAACTATGTTACGAACTCCTGCGTTCCCGGAGTTGAATATCTGACTCTCTAATCTGCCCATGAAAATGTCTGCTAAAAGTGGTGAGAGCGGGGATCCCATGGCTAACCCACCATTCTGCTGGTAGAAATCCCCATTGAAAAGGAAATAGTTCTGTTGTAAACAAATCCGTCCCAACTTCGTGATCTCTTGGACAATGGCCGTGGGGACGTTCGCTGCTAGCAGGAGGTCCGTGGTCGCATCCAAGGTTTCGGTGGGGGGAATGCTGGTGAAAAGGTCGTTGACGTCTCATCTCATCTATCCAGCTTTAGTATTTGATCGTTTACTCATACCACTTCAAATACCATTCCCCACATTCGTTCACTGATAATTACAGCAACTCCATTCTTCTTCTCTCTGCCTCCACCCCATATTAATCTATATCCCAGTTTCAATACTTTTTCTCCACCACCATACCATTTAGTCTCACTCAGTCCAAGTATCTCTATTGTTGGTTGGTTGTTGAGGTAAGGTTTTAAGGTTGAGATGATTGTTGCAGCTAAATTATATAACTAAACAACTAGTCCTGCAAAAATTTCGGTCTTTTATTGGTAAAAAGTGTCTATAACATCATTCATTTATTGCAGGTTATTGTTCAATTCCTTGAAGTTGTTCTGAGGACTGAAAAGTTTGCTAAAGTTTGGTTATTTGTAGCAAGGAATATTAGCACAATTTTATTTAATTGAATTAATTAATTCCGCTACTATTGCTATTAAATTCAACTCAAACGAAGTTTTAGAGCTGTAGTTATGCGCAAATCCCACGAAATGCGTAATTTTCATGGAATTAATGCGTATTTTTGTAACTTTTGCTAACATTCATTTTAGTATTGTAAAACTACAAATATTCTGTGCTTATTCTCAAAAAATCTTAAGGCATTCTTTCAGCACGTTAGAAGTAAATATTATCTACGTGTAATTTAGACGAGGGAGCCTTTCTTTATGGCCAAAATCTGTAATTAAATGGAAAACTATTTAGAAATATCGTTTATCCATGAGAAAACATTAGAAACAATTCAAAATTAAGCAAAGAAGGCGCTTAATTTTTTACGTAGTTCACGGTTTTGCCGTGGATCGGCAGCACATGGCAGACAGACTTTAGAACCTCTAGCAACAAAGGGCTGAACTTCTTCTTCACCCTCTTTCCTGCTAAAGGCGTAAAGAATATTGAGGGAAATTCAAAGTCATTTGAAACGTGGACGTATTGATAAAAGTAAGTATTACCTTTACTGACAACCATTAGGTGCTTAAAATAAGTTTATTGTGAACAATTCCTGTCTATAACACCACTGCCAACTCCGCACGGCCATGATTAGCAATTTTCATAGAAATACAGTGAAAACTTTATTTGTGTGTATTCGCATTAAAATCGCAAATTAAATGTCGTGGGAATTTCAAATTTAAAACAATGTTAAATGGGTTACGTTTACAGATAATAGCCTACTTTTTATTTATTAAGATGTCCCCGGTTCGATCCCAGACGAGTCAATTTGTCTCCATAAGAAATACACGTAGAGTTCACTTTTATCTCATGCAGGGTTTGTTTCTTTTCTTGATTTACATTAGAAACAATAATAATTGCCTCAAAAAGTCGAAAAAAATGTCAAAAGAAGTAAAATTGAATGTAGATTCTTATTCTGGTCTTAGAATATCGCTTTCGATCCGAAATTGCTGGAAAAATGATGAAAAAGCGTAAATTTAGTAGCATTTTGGTGTTATAAACCTATCCCTTGACGACCAATGCGACTGAAAGCGTCTTCATAAGAAACAACACACATAGAGTGCTTTTTTCAGTTACAGGGTTTCTTTCTTTTATTGATTTAAATCAGAAATAATTGTCCTAGAAAGTCAAGATTAGAGTCAAAAGAAGGGAAATTCAATGAAGATTCTTCTTATGGTTGTGGAACGTTTCTTTCGCTTTCTAATTATTAATATTTTATTAAAATAAACGGATAATTTGTACGGTTTCGTGGTTACAAGAATATTGTCAAAATTATTTATTTAATTTGTGTGTGTAGAACGTTTGCTGTTGTAAAACGTTGGATGAAATAAATTTAATTTCAGTCAATCCGGTATTTTTTTTATGTTTGTGAAATTGCATTTTCTAAATCGCTTTACTTATGATAGATAACCCTGTTTAACGAGTGTTCATTTTGTTTACAAATTGATTCAATTGACCAAATCAACTGTAACTTAATAACTATGTAAATTATTTCCTCTGATAATAAAAAAAACTTTTTAAATAACTGTTTTTCTGTTGCTTATTTCTCCGTTGGTGTAATACAATCCACAGCATAATAAATGCCCAATCTATAATTAAATATAATATAATTCAATCATATAATTCAGTGTTTTTTTTTCAATGTAATGATATGTTTTTATTCGTTTATTACATCGCATTTGATTCGTCATTCTCCTGCTAGCAGTATATAGCTTATTATTTTAAAAGAATCGGGCAAAAATAATTTACTGTTGTACTAATGTTTAGATGATAAAAAATTCTTAAATTTACGAAAACGAATTCCGTGTTACGTTTTGAACGAGTTAAAAATTGTTTTTGTATAAATTTGGATCGGTCTTTTTAATAGTTTTAAAAGTAACGTTTTTGAATAATTAAAATTAAAATACAATCCCGTAAAATCAATAAGTACACGAAGAAAAGATAAAGAATATACGAAAGTCCAACCACAGAAAAAAAAATTCAATTTCTCGGATTCGAAACACCGATCTTTCTCGTGGAAGCAGTACCGACGAGAGAAATTTCCCGAATGTACTGAACCACTACACCACCAGTACATTGTTCTAGTGCAGTTTGAAATTAAAATATAAACTGATCCAGCAAAAGTACATGCAGCGCCCTCATGTAAACACGGAATTCTTCCGCGTTTTTTGAAGGCCGACCACCGAAAGGGTTAAGTCATTTGGAGGTCAAACGACCAATTAACGGGTGATTTTGGCCATTTTTCGCAAAAGTAGCTCAAATTTCGAAAACGAAAGGGAAAGTCGTGTTCGTCCTTGGGGACCTCTCTCTCTAACCGCCCCCGCACATACGTCACTACCCACAATTCACCGCGCGGTCCCACCCGCCAGTTTGAAATGCCCGAAATAATATTATAATTTCCTCGAAGTTTTTGGCCATTTTGGAACCTTATTTCTCCTCGCCCACGTACACGCGCCATATTACCCACAATGCACCGCGCGTGACCCACCGCCAGTTTCGAATTATAATTTGATAATTTTGGCGTTTTTTTCGGAAATTTCTACGAGAATGTTTCGCCTGGTGACATTTTCTGTTTTATCCGCAAGGAGTGCATAAAAAATCTGGCAATTTTCTCGGGTTATTAATATTTTCTCACCTGATACATTCTCCTTGAATTTAAGGAAGTTTTTATTTACTTAATTCGTAATTCTACGAACAATTATCACATTTTTTACCTTCTTTAACTCCTTTTTTAACATCATTTAACAAATATTTCTCATCGTTCGAGAATGCGGCAATGAATTTACGTGACAATCGAGCCAAAGTTGACTCGAATTTCAGCGAATAATGACCTTTTCTCAGAATAAGTAGAGAAAGGTCATGCCATACTTTTCCAAAAGATCTTTATAGACCATTTGATTCGGGATTCAAATTGAAGTTTGAATATTTGAGATTTAGAACTTCCGCAAGGCTTGGAACGACACAGCAATACATGAAAACGACAATCATTCATAAGAGAAGTATTTAGGCTATCAAAACTTTATTTTCAATCAAAATTAGTTCCAAATGAGGGTACAATGTTCAGAACAGGAAAATAGACGCATCTTCTTCTTTGCTGGAAAAACATCGTTCAGATACAACCTTTCTCCGTTGTTGCAAGATTGAAGAGNAGCACGTTAGAAGTTAATATTATCTACGTGTAATTTAGACGCGGGAGCCTTTCTTTATGGCCAAAATCTGTAATTAAATGGAAAACTATTTAGAAATATCGTTTATCCATGAGAAAACATTAGAAACAATTCAAAATTAAGCAAAGAAGGCGCTTAATTTTTTACATAGTTCACGGTTTTGCCGTGGATCGGCAGCACATAGCAGACAGACTTTAAAACCTCTAGCAACAAAGGGCTGAACTTCTTCCTCACCCTCTTTCCTGCTAAAGGCGTAAAGAATATTGAGGGAAATTCAAAGTCATTTCAAACGTGGACGTATTGATAAAAGTAAGTATTACATTTACTGACAACCATTAGGTGCTTAAAATAAGTTTATTATGAACAATTCCTGTCTATAACACCACTGCCATCTCCGCACGGCCGTGATTTGCAATTTTCTTAGAAATTTTAATAATTTTATTTGTGTGTGTATTCGCCTTAAAATCGCAACTTAAATGTCGTAGGAATTTCAAATGTAAAACAATGTTAAATGGGCTCCGTTTACAGATAATAGCCTACTTTTTATTTATTAAGATGTCCCCGGTTCGATCTCAGACGAGTCAATTTGTCTCCATAAGTAATACACTTAGAGTTCACTTTTATCTTATGCAGGGTTTGTTTCTTTTATTGATTTAAATGGGAAATAATTGCCTCAAAAAGTTGAAAAAACGTCAAAAGAAGTAAAATTGAATGTAGATTCTTATTCTGGTCTTAGAATATTGCTTTCGACCCTAAATTGCTAGAAGAATTATGAAAAAGCGTAAATTTAGTAGCATTCTGGTGTCATAAACAACCCATCCCCTTGACGACCAATTTAAATAAGTGTCTCCATAAGAAATACACGTAGAGTATGCTTTTGTCAATTACAGGGTTTGTTTCTTTTATTGATTTAAATCAGAAATAATTGTCCTAGAAAGACAAGACGAGAGTCAAAAGAAGGGAAATTGAATGAAGATTCTTATTCCGGTAGTGGATTTTCTTTCGATTTCTAATTAAGAATATTTTATTAAAATAAACGGATAATTTGAACGGTTTCGTGGTTACAAGAATATTGTCAAAATTATTTATTTAATTTGTGTGTGTAGAACGTTTGCTGTTGTAAAACGTTGGATGAAATAAATTTAATTTCAGTCAATCCGGTATTTTTTTTATGTTTGTGAAATTGCATTTTCTAAATCGCTTTACTTATGATAGATAACCCTGTTTAACGAGTGTTCATTTTGTTTACAAATTGATTCAATTGACCAAATCAACTGTAACTTAATAACTATGTAAATTATTTCCTCTGATAATAAAAAAAACTTTTTAAATAACTGTTTTTCTGTTGCTTATTTCTCCGTTGGTGTAATACAATCCACAGCATAATAAATGCCCAATCTATAATTAAATATAATATAATTCAATCATATAATTCAGTGTTTTTTTTTCAATGTAATGATATGTTTTTATTCGTTTATTACATCGCATTTGATTCGTCATTCTCCTGCTAGCAGTATATAGCTTATTATTTTAAAAGAATCGGGCAAAAATAATTTACTGTTGTACTAATGTTTAGATGATAAAAAATTCTTAAATTTACGAAAACGAATTCCGTGTTACGTTTTGAACGAGTTAAAAATTGTTTTTGTATAAATTTGGATCGGTCTTTTTAATAGTTTTAAAAGTAACGTTTTTGAATAATTAAAATTAAAATACAATCCCGTAAAATCAATAAGTACACGAAGAAAAGATAAAGAATATACGAAAGTCCAACCACAGAAAAAAAAATTCAATTTCTCGGATTCGAAACACCGATCTTTCTCGTGGAAGCAGTACCGACGAGAGAAATTTCCCGAATGTACTGAACCACTACACCACCAGTACATTGTTCTAGTGCAGTTTGAAATTAAAATATAAACTGATCCAGCAAAAGTACATGCAGCGCCCTCATGTAAACACGGAATTCTTCCGCGTTTTTTGAAGGCCGACCACCGAAAGGGTTAAGTCATTTGGAGGTCAAACGACCAATTAACGGGTGATTTTGGCCATTTTTCGCAAAAGTAGCTCAAATTTCGAAAACGAAAGGGAAAGTCGTGTTCGTCCTTGGGGACCTCTCTCTCTAACCGCCCCCGCACATACGTCACTACCCACAATTCACCGCGCGGTCCCACCCGCCAGTTTGAAATGCCCGAAATAATATTATAATTTCCTCGAAGTTTTTGGCCATTTTGGAACCTTATTTCTCCTCGCCCACGTACACGCGCCATATTACCCACAATGCACCGCGCGTGACCCACCGCCAGTTTCGAATTATAATTTGATATTTTTGGCGTTTTTTTCGGAAATTTCTACGAGAATGTTTCGCCTGGTGACATTTTCTGTTTTATCCGCAAGGAGTGCATAAAAAATCTGGCAATTTTCTCGGGTTATTAATATTTTCTCACCTGATACATTCTCCTTGAATTTAAGGAAGTTTTTATTTACTTAATTCGTAATTCTACGAACAATTATCACATTTTTTACCTTCTTTAACTCCTTTTTTTAACATCATTTAACAAATATTTCTCATCGTTCGAGAATGCGGCAATGAATTTACGTGACAATCGAGCCAAAGTTGACTCGAATTTCAGCGAATAATGACCTTTTCTCAGAATAAGTAGAGAAAGGTCATGCCATACTTTTCCAAAAGATCTTTATAGACCATTTGATTCGGGATTCAAATTGAAGTTTGAATATTTGAGATTTAGAACTTCCGCAAGGCTTGGAACGACACAGCAATACATGAAAACGACAATCATTCATAAGAGAAGTATTTAGGCTATCAAAACTTTATTTTCAATCAAAATTAGTTCCAAATGAGGGTACAATGTTCAGAACAGGAAAATAGACGCATCTTCTTCTTTGCTGGAAAAACATCGTTCAGATACAACCTTTCTCCGTTGTTGCAAGAGTGAAGAGATATCCAAAACCTAGAAAAGATAAAAAACAAGAAAGATATGAAAATCCTGTGTACAAGTTGTGAAAAACCCAACTCATGGAAAGCACACATTTAAAACTTTAAACCAATTGCCAACACACAGAAACAAAGAGAAAATCTTTCCAATGGACTATAAACTAAAAAGAGTTTAATAAAAAATCTCGTTACAAAATTAATCTCCGATAACGTTGTATCCCACAACTTCTATTCACAACTTTACGTTGTTCTCTTATCGAAACGTATTTTGCGCTGGAAAGAAACAGAGAGAGAGACACGGCTGTTAGAGTAATATTCACAGTAAAATAACTCCTTTAGTCGTCAGATGCAAAGGTAACTTTAAAGAAAACTCACCTTTGGTGTGGTTCCTCTGCTTCCTTTGGTATGGTCCAACGTTGCAGGGAAGCGAAGAAATAAAAATACTGCCCCTTGATACTTGTGCGCTTCCCTGCAACGTTGGACCATACAAAAGGCAGCAGAGAACCAAACCAAATTTAAGTTTCCTTGTTTATTACCTTTGCATTTGACGGCTAAGGAGTTATTTTACTGTGAACATTTTCTCATGATTGCTCACTTATCCAAGGCAAAATGGACGGTTGCCAAAATAAACGCAGAAGATTTCCGATAAATTTCATAATGAATGGCGAATTATTTAAATAAATCGACTCGTAAACGGATATACGTTACGTATAGCCTTCGCATAACAAAGTTTGGTGGAAATCCGTTAAAAATTAGGCATTCTGAATTAATGAAGAAAGAAGACACACTCGGAAATTAAAAATCCAGCGCTATCTTACGAAAACATATAATTAGCTTCGGGGTTGGGTATCAAAATGTAACTATTTATTGGATAGAGACGGGGAAAGACGTACATCAACTACAAAATAATAATCAGTGATGGAGACACCGAGATCTAAACATGATGAAGCAAACGCCATTGTTTGGACAAATAAAACAAACAGGAAGTTGCGGATTACAGATAACTAAGAATGCGAGGATCGAAGGAGGAATCGAAGCTTCCATTATACATGAAGCTTTGGCTCAAAAAAGAAATTCCGCCAACTTGACGTGTCCAAGCCGATGATGGACTTCGATGAGTCACCTGGAAAGAATAGATGCCATCAGTTAATGCTGAGAACTAAACAAAAGCATTGATTTTAATAAAAAAAACAAAAAAAACTATATTAGTCTCAAAACAAACCATCCATCTCCATCAGTTCATTACATTGCTACGTATGTTTGTAGCCCCTGCGATTCATCACTACAAATTGTTCGTGACTGAAAGTTAAAATCTTTGAAAATATACCTCCCCTTCATATCGTCAATTGCTTGTAATTGGGCCTAAATTCACAATTATGGAAAAATGAATTAGCTCGGAATCGCATTAATGTTTATCGCATTAATAACGGTCGTAATGGGGACGGGCTGTTTACAACCTCAAAATTTATAAATTTTCGTATATTTTACCTAAATTCTCGCAACTTCTAAACGAAAACCACATTCGGTAAACATGAGAAGAATCTGTATAAGATTTCCCTTCTTTTGGTACTAATCCCGATTTCGTACGATTATTTCTTCTAATTTAATTTTGCAAAAGAAATTGAGTATGCAACCGATAGAATTGAACTTTATATGCATATCTTACGGAAATTTGAACGATCTTGGTTCAAACCCAGAAATGTTAACGAATGAAAAGGTGAAATACTTCCTTGTAGAACACGTATGCAAAGTTTGACGCAAATCGGACAAAGGGTTTGGACTCCAATCTCAAATAAAAACTCACAGAATTTCAGCTTTGCATATATAGATATCGCAGCTCCGTTAACTGAAGAATAGAGAATTAAACGGGAGCAATTATAGAAAATTAACCTAAAACAAGCGATTGGAGACATACTCGAGGACAAAAATTAATAAAAGGACACGAGGAAATTCAACGTACACTAAACACCCCCCGCCATGCGCCACTGGTGGTCGAGGAGTACTAATCTGAATACCACACAATGATCATTCAATCCTTTGTATAAAATCAATGCAGGATGCTTAAGGAATACAGGATTACTAATTACAACCACATCTCTCATTAGACTGTTAAATTAAAAACGATTTTCATTCCGAATATAGGAAACAATCACCTCTGATGCCTGCAAGTCTTTCAGCGGAAGATATTAAACAGGAATTCCTTTTGATGTCCTTTTCCTGGAATCACCGTGGGTTTGTTGGCCTTTATTCACACCTTTTCCATCGCCAACTGTCTCGGTTCTTCAAGGCGATTTTCCGGACTCAAGCTGATTTATTACTGAATAAACGAAGTCGCATCCACAAGGCTGGGCACCCACTTTGACCTTCAAAACAAAAGTGATGAGGATCATTTAGTTTTCCAGACATTCGGATTTATAATAGGATTCTTTATGGAATGATATAACGATGAGAAATACCATATAACAAACCTTGGTCAAGCAACGCCGATCCCGTGAATGTATTTCCTGGAAAAAATTAACAAAATCTATAAGTCACCGTATGCAGGGATACTCTGATAGGAAGAATTTCATATGCTTAAAGTTTATTCTACGAAATCACGTACTCCTACCCTTCGTGAACGCTCGGAATGCATCGTGATTTACACCACTGCTCACCCTTTTCCCTTCACCTAAACAGTTGATTTGCTTCTTCTTGCTCAGCCACACCTCGACGAAACTTTGGATCCTTTCTTCTCGCCCACATTAAGTTTGGAGGCATAGCAACTGCTTAAGACCACAACATGTCGGAACACTCAGCTTAATTTCATTGAAAATAGGTTTAACTTTGCAATACTTACGTGCGAAAGAATCTTCTACATCCGTTGCTTCGATACGATGACCGTAGTTAGAACCACAGGTTAGAACGTCGTGAATCCTTTACAAGACTTTACGTCAAACAAGAGGCGCGGCCGGTATCTCAACTCCAAAAACTCGTTCATATGGCATTACCCACAATACAACTCAGGACGGGCGACAGTGAAAAGCGCATCGCTTTCACAAAACAAATTTTTTAAAAGTATTAATTATTTTATCAATATTCACGCAATTTTGAACAGAAAACAACAATCGACGGTCAAAATAAGAATCTTCGTTCAATTTCCCTTCTTTTGACACTGTCTTGACTTTCTAGGACAATATTTTCTAATTTAAATCAACAAAAGAACCAAACCCTGCAAGCGATCAAAGTGAACTCTACGTGTATTTCTTATACAGGCGCTTTTAGGCGCATTGGTCGTACAGGGGTTGTTAATAACAGGTTAACTACACAGTATTTACTCTTATTTCAACAAAATTCTCCCAATTTCGAATCTCAAAGAACATTTTACACCCAGAATAAGAATCTATACACAATTTCCTTACTTTTGACACTCGTCTTGTCTTTCTAGCACATTTATTTCTAATTTAAATAAATGAAAGAAACAAACCCTGAAAGTGATAAAATAGGTCGTAGAGGGGATGGGTTATTTATAACAACAAAATCGCAATTCATTTACACTTATTTTTTCAATAAATCATGATTTTGAGTCATTAAAAACGACCGAAATAGGAATCTTTATTCGATTTCCCTTCTTTTGGTGCTTGCCTCGATTTTGCACGGCTATTCTTTCTGATTTAATTTATTGAAAGAAACAAACCCTGCGAGTGGCTTTACATACTTTTCTTAGGGAAGCAGCTTTAAACGTCTGGCTCAATCATTTATGTTATTCTAAAACTCTCAAACTTATTTTGCACTATTTTAGATGACAGTAATTTAGAACATTCAAAGCATTTTGCAAGTCTGCAGTAATGGTTTAAAATACTCATTTTTCAGTTAATTTTCAAATTTCTCACATTTGTAATTATTAATGATGGGCTATATTTTCCCAAATATTATTTTTACCGATGTGTAATTTCAATTTTATTATTTCTACTGCAGGTTTAATTCAGTGAAATGTGTACTCGGCTGGATTTCTTACAAATGGAGGAATTGCAGAAGAAGAACTGGGAGCAGATTTTTAAAGTGCTTTATTGCGAATATTTTGAAGTGTACGTTTCATTACAGAGATCAATAAAGAAATGTCAGAAAGGACTTTTCTCGAGTTATTTTGAATATGTCCAACTCCACACCATCCAAATCTTTCGGTACAGAAGGGGATGCCTAACCTGGGCCTATCTCGAAGATCAGCAAATCAATTGTATTTATTGTGGCTGTGGCATTTTGCACTTGCATTTCCAGTGGTCTGCGTCTTAGAAATAATTCAAAGTGAAATTATTTTGAGCCATTGATAAGACAAATTACTGAGAATACAAGTACAGAAGGCAAAATTTGATCTGAAATATAAAATAAGGAAACATGAGAAAACAGCATTATTATTTTTTTATCCAAACGATTGACCTTGTGGACTAGGTATAATTTCTCAAGCAGTTTAGGCTTCAAATGGTTGAAACACTGTTAAAATTGGCATCAAAGGGGTAAAGCAACATTTCCATATATAATAGAATGTTCTGGAAACTTAACAATTGCTTCCATTAAATTTAGATTTCAAACTTTATCAAAATTTAAGTGAAAATCACAAGCTATTATGAAAAATATCAAATAAAAAGACTTTGAAAATTAGAATTTAAAATAAATAGAAAATAAATTTGACTATTTACAATCATTTTCATTACACACATTTCAACAAAACAATCATTAACTATGACACACTCCATCAATCTGATTGAGTGGAATAGAATAAAATCTATTGACAGGCATAGCTCTTTACAAAATTGGAGATATAAAGAATATCACAAATACAAAAGATAATCACAGCATTTTATAAGCGGAGAAATAAAAATGAGTGAATCCCATTATATGAAATTAAGTAGTGTAATGATAAATTATTCAATGAGCTTTGAAAAGAACAACAAATCGAAACACTAATACAAAAGATATTAGAGTGGTAAGATA
>KZ309814.1:24916-35652 GCA_000376725.2 Ladona fulva
GTATCAAATTATGCGTTGAATCTGTCAAGAACTTCCTACCAAAGATGCGCTGGAAATATTACGATGCATTATTGTTTAAACAAACTTCACGGTAACGGGGGTAACGGGTATGAAAATTATTCTCGAGCAAGGCATCTTTTAGTTAAAGTGGTAGGTAACTAACCATCAGTTTACAAAGTTTTATAATACGGGCCATGTCGCTAACTGGAGGTTAAGCTTAACCTTCAGGTTAAGTAACTATCAGATTTAACTATCGATTGTAATACCGGGCCTTAGTGTTAAATGAAGAATGACCGAGTAAATTAAGCACGTTGAAAAAACGATTTAAAAAGTTAATTTGGACCTGAACTGACATAATTAATTGTATGTTCGACAATTTCAAAATTCGGATTCCATTCTTAACATAAAAATAAGCTAAAAAAATAACATCAAATACTATATATAGGCGTTATTAAAATTTACTGATTATAGCCTTAGGGATGGTTCTATTTATCAATTTATGATTAGTACCACTAATAAATAATGAATTAAGATTTAGATCACAAGTAATACGATAAATAAGGGCATTGAATATCACTGATTTCAAAGTGCGGATCGCGCAGCAATATCGGATTGAAGATCGAATAGAAAGCAGAGCAGTCGGCAGCTTTTTTCGGATTTACTCTTTTCAGTTTCAGTGTAAGTGCTTCCAATTTTGCTTTTCATCATCTGTCGGAACATATTGTTACTCAGCAGTCATTTAGCGAACAGTGCCAATATTCGCGGTGGATTGGGTTATTTATTTATTTGATAATCATTGCAAGTTGGTCGGTGGACCAGATGGCAATGGTCAAGGGGGACAAAATAATAATGACATCTGCCCGGCATTCGCCCAAAGACGGGAGGAAAACCCCTCCAAAAACCTCCCGTGGACAGTTTAGATACAATAAGTATACATAAACAACAGACAATAAATGTCGAACTACAGCTCAGAATTCCAATACAATAAAACTAAAGAGTACATACATTCATATCGAAAAAAGAAATTTTAGCAGAATTAGCCACAATAATTAAAAAACTACTCATTATTCTCTGTTCAGCGTAAATACAAAACTCGGAAGAGAGATAGAGAAGGAAATTTCGGATGAGCTAATGTGTGCATGAATTTTGTAAAATCCTATTTTCGCTTTATTTCCTCAAAATGCTTGAAAGTTTACGAATTAATGTCAAATTATGAGAACAAATCGATAGTTGCTCATTAAATAGAAAACGCACAAGTTAAGTTTTGTTATCAACATCGTTGATTTTATCCTACAGCATAATTTTTGGCTTTATTTAGCGTTCAGTCTAATAGATTTGTGATATATTTTTAAACGATTATATAGGACCATAATCTGACAACTGTTTCTGCAACGTTACGCATGCCTCGTTTATAGCAATAGTATAGATGAAAGTGCAATGAAGCAATAGTATAGATAAGGTGGTAATGACGCGCATTACCCGCCGGCAATCGAACCTGGGACAGCTCCCGTCGATTTATCGATTCTTCGAACTCTTAAGAATCTCTTACGTAAACTTCGCGGCGATTTCAAAACAACTTTGTCAATAAAGTTTTGAAGATCTAACAAAAGTTTGAAGCGCTCCATGATCCCAGAAATGCGAAATCACGGGAGTCGGGTCTCTTTCTTGATAATCAAAAGAATCAAGGAGTTTCCCATATATTAGAACCAAATTACTATCTCCCAGGCGTATTGCAATTGGATAACAAATTAAAAAATGAAAGAGTCATCCGGAAAACAATAGTAAAGGGCAAACAAATTCCACCCAAGAAAACCCAAAGTGTAAATAGAGTATTTTCACTCAAAAGCTTCCAATAAGAATAATAATAAAACGTCTTTATTGGGCGAAATTGGGACTAAAGAGTCCCATCTTCCATTTAACCCTTCCATAATAGTGATACGTAATAAAAAGGTACACCCAAGAGGTCACAATTCAACGACTAAAATACTTCACTCAGAATCGGAAATATGAGTTGCGGGGGAAAGTTTAGCCGAAAATAGAACAAACATTCCACTTGTGGGAAAATATGCAGATGATAGTTTTACAGGGAAAGTGCCCGAGAGAAATTTCGAAACCTCTGTCGGCATGTTAAATTTATACGCACTTTCTTAGCTCTATACATTGTTTTACTTTTTAATTTGCATACAAGTCCTTTGCTAAACTAATAAAGTTTTTACGCCTGAAAACAAATGAAACAGCATAATTATAAAAGAGTAAAAAGGCGCTTTCACGTGGACCTACGTTGAGTACTTTGGTTTAAAAACCTCTGCAACCCCAAGGAAGAATGGACTTGAAAAAAGTTGACGGAACCGGGAATCGAACCCGGGTCTGCCAATTGCCGGTCTATTGAGCTATCCCGGCAGAACATATCTCAAAGCCATTCGGGAGACTTCGTGGGCAAGGACGTTGCGAGTTCGTCCACATGGTGACATCGTTCGCGGTCTCGGCTTCATAGAAGCACCGGCCACACAAAGTGATAGAAAGGATACCCCATACAGGTTGTAAACACAGGAAAACAGGTAACTCTGCAACTTTCCTCAATCTTCGCTGCCCTTCTTTCATCTCAATCACATTTTTCACTTTCCTCCCCACGGGCCGCCTTTTTAAGTCCGGCCAAACATTTCCAAAGGCCCGTTCATAATTGAGCCCAAACATAGAAAGACATTTTCGCTCTCAAGCCGAACCCGAATTAACTTCTAAATCGTCTGGAATCAGTCGTTACGACGTATTTAGGATTATATATTATTAGAAATTAGATTTAAGCTCCACCATTTCCTCAGTAATGCCAAAGTATCTTTATAATGTAGAAGCTACTGTAGAGATAACATAAACTAAAATATGCCGGTACATTCTATTAGCAAACCAATATTTTTTACACGATAATTGTTTCAATCAAAATCAGATGTATTATATTTACCACCGTGAATTTATGTGTTACTGGTCACCCTTTCTCTGGACATTCATTTTATAGAACAAAGAAGATTGTGCATATTGACGAAGCATTACATAGCAACTTAAAGAGGCCTTCGTCTCTAAGAACGCTGTTAGAGAAGGGATGATTCTTTCTTTCCCAAATTACGCTCGTATTCAATTGTGCCTCGGATCTCTCCTCATGTCCGATTGAGCGGATTTATTGTTCTCTGCATTCCAATCGTTTCGAATTTCCTCGAGGTCTTTTGACGTACAGCGTATCGCAATTTTTGCACGATGAGAAAGCTACGCTTTGTTGAAACAAATGTATTTATTTTGTTTTCAGTGAAAACACGGGCGAAGATTACGAACAAGTCAAGGCCGACTCTAGCAACAGATAAGATGAACTTATTTCTCTGAGGAAATGACCGATGAGATATGAATGACCCGTTGTGCCAATAATCCTAGTGAAGACACTGCGTTGCGGAGAAGAATAACTCGGAAGTCAGCGATGTCGGTGATATTTTTGAAATTGGTCGGTTTTTTATAGCATTTCCGTCTGATCTGCTGCTTTCTATTTCATTCGCCATTTTCTCCATACATCGTATTCTTCATACATCATATTTCCTAATAGGTATATTTTATTAATTATATTTATTAGTGTTTTAATATATTCCTTACATTTAATTACCCGAGACGAAAAATCAATGAAAAAAATCAAAATTTTGAAACAAAAAAGATACTCATTCTAAATATAGAATGCACTTGCACTTTGTACGACGGATGTGCCATATTAAGAAAACAAAGGAATACGACAATAAGTCCATCAAGGTTCAATACAAAATATTTGGATATTGTTTCGTGAGTTAATGAGATAACATGTTAATGATAACACAACAAAGCAGAAAGAAGTTGTTGCGTTTTTCATATATTAATTAGGTACCAGAATTTCGTCTCTGTTTAAGAATTGGGCAAATGAAAGATGAGAGGGTCCTACTTTAGGAAACACATAAGTGAGATAATTCTTAAAATTATGAACTAAAATCCATTAAAATAATCCCTCAAAGACTCTTACGAGAATCGCTAATACAGATTATATATACGCTAAATTGCGATTTTCCTAATGATTATTAGGCTAAAGGAAAAAATATGAATTTGAAATAAACGGGTAAGTTTGCGCTTCCTTAGGAAATACAATATTTTCGTTTTTTCCAATATGTGCAGCACGATTTCCGTTATTAATGATGACACTTTCGTGACAAACATGCCCACATTGGCATTAAGGGCGATGCACATTCATTCATTATTACATGACAAGGAATAATTATCAGCACTGCTGCTGTTTAAAAATTGACGTACTCTTTTTAGTATACAATTTGACTTAATTGTGCTATTTTTCAGGCACCAAAAACATGGTCACCGTTGAAGTGAGTCGTACAATTCAGTCGATGACATTTCATTAAACGGCACTTCTCCTAAGAAGCAAACCTATTTTTCTATTTAAGTATGCGTGTACTTCCGGATATCCATGGATACCGGCCTTGGGGCATCGCATATAATGTCTCCTTCCTTTACTCTAATTTAAAGACGACCACGGTAAGGTCGCCATGCTATAAATACTTCCATAAGAATCCAAAGCAGAGTTCTCCTTGAACTTTAGAACAGAACATCATTATCTTTCCTTAATGATAAACATGTGCACCATACAGCAAATATATCTGGGCGATCCTCGAGCCAAAATTTCATTCAGCGTACGACACTTAGCAGCGACCAAAACAAACTATTGGGACACTCCCAATTCTTTGCGAATGCGTCGCTCCAGTGATGCACACATTCATTAGACGTCTGGGCCGTGTGAAATTGAATAATAGCACAACTTGGGAAGGAAAGAATTATCGTGATCAGATTTTTAGATTCAAACTTTACTTAAAACAACGCGAAATATATAATAGTATGAATATAATAATCGCTGTCTCTTTTTCAGGGCCGATTTCAATATATTTACGGAAACAATGACCCACAAATTTATTCAAATAAATTAGTTAAAAAAAGAAAAATACAAAACAAAAAATATTTAAACTCAGAAAAATGAACCCGTTATTGATCTTCCTAAATGGTCGTATCTGAAGTTATTTGGTGTTTCTTAATGAATTCTGAAGAGGGAAAATCACAAATGCATGGTAATGGTCGATTCATGGCCAACTTAAAGATCCTGTCGAGCTTGAGAGTTAAAATTTTCTTAATACGTTCCGGCCGGGTTGGTATCGGATTCGGTGAAGAACCGGACAGGGCCGGCATTTCGAGGCATGCAACCTGTAACATGCATCCGGCGACCGCTCGATGGAACTTGCAAGTCTATCACACTCGAATTTCCGCGCAGTGCCATTCGCAAATTAACGGGGATGTTGCGAACTAAGAGACATACCGGGCCATCGAATTTTTTAAAAGTAGTTAAGGCGATGATTTCGATGAAATGCCGACGAAAAATGTGGGGATTAATTTCGACATTTAGTGAAAGGAAAAATATATGGAAAGAGAGATCGAGGACGGCCCGGGAAGAAATGTGATGGAAAAAGTAACACGGATATGAGAATCTACGAGGAATGCAGCGACGAAAAGAGCGAATCCAGAGGACGGTTCATCCCAACAGTTAATTGTCAACCACCACTCTATTCGGATGCACAGTCCATTCAAAAGTCTTATCTCAAAAACAATCTTCAGCAGTCCTCGAATGAAAAACAACCTATGGGATACAAGGAATATACAACTATACAACGAATGGGATGCAAATGTTAGCCATTAGGATTGCGAGGGAATGTTCATCGAGAGTTAAAGAAATAGCGTTCTTTTCCCTAAGCCGGCCCCTATTCGTGTATTTCTGTGCAATTTGGTATCCTCCGGAGTAGGATTAGTCTCCGATAGTAGTACGTACAGCTGCTAGAGAGGAAATACCAATACGAGACGGAGGAATACCAATCTATCACACGAGAATACCAATCTTTTGCATATATTATCCGATTGCAATATGTTTGAATACCAATCTATTACACGAGAGAATGAAACATTGTAAATCCGTCCAGGGCTGGCAGTGTAGCTCAGGTGCGTTTCCACTTTGGAGTGTCACTCTCAGTCACACGCCAGTGGACACACATCTGAGAGTAACTCGCTGGGAGTACATACCTGAGAGCTTGTTGTTCGATAGTCAACACGTACTCTTGTTACTCTCGGGGAGTAGCTCTCAACTTTCGAGCACAGTTCGAATTGTGAGAGTGACTCGCGAGAGTTTGCTCAGGCAGAAAAGGCTACTTACAAGTTTTGGACAGCGGAAGACTTCAAAGATTTCATTAACATTAACATGATTAAAGTTTTGTAGGATGCATTTAGTCAAGAATGTCGAGATCGGATACTGAGGAGAAGTATTTCGAAAAGAATCATTTTATAATCTAAGTGGAAAATCATACGATACTTCATAATTTGCTGAAGTGTTCCATAAATTTAAATATAACCATTTAAATGTATATATGGTGATACATATGCATATATATTAGCAGATTGGGGAAATGAAATTGAATAAAATCATAATTGATAAATAAAATACAAGTTGAAGGTTACTGGACCCTCAAGAAGACATTAGATAGCTAACGAAATTAATTAGACCGAGGGACAACTATTTACTCAATGAAAAGCACGATTCGTCATTTTTGAGATTAAAATGAAAAACCTTCAATTCTGAATGTAATTGTGGAGTATTCAAGTGAAAGAATCAAAGAACCTCGTGAATCGCTTAACAATTTTAACGCTGCATTCAAGAAAAATCTTTGCTGTTTACGCTTCATTAATTTTTTGCTGAATAATACTTATTATCCGGTAAATAAATTATTTATCGACGGCGATGTTTTCAAAGCTAATTCGTTGTACGATTCGCCTGTATGCGAAAAAGGCACTGAAGACTACCGTAAGAATCATTTCAACTCTTTTTTTTTCATATTATAGCAGATAAGGTGGTGAATAGAATTCAGCTTTGAGAAGAAACATTACAAGGCTGCATTGTAATTACGTGCACTTGCCGGATGCAAAAAAACTCAGTTTAACCAACTTCACGCAATGGTATTGCCTTTCTCATATTAGTCAAAAATTGCAGGTCCCACCGATTCTACAGTAAGCTCAACTTCACTGCTCGTCAGTCTGCAAAATTTCTAAACCGCTGCGCATCTTTAATTTCTGTATTAGCGCTTCTTCAGTTCTGGAGGCACGCCTTCTTTCAATCCTCGGCTTAACCCAGATGCTTTTCTTTCTGTTATTCTTCCTCTTTTTAGAATAAGCTAGAATGACTACAGCCGCTGCAATCTTTCTTAAGTGAGACGACATCTTGATTGCTCTCAGGAGTTCATGCAGTGGACAGGGATTGGAAAGATCTCGGCGAGTTGCTCTCGCGAGTAGTTCTAGCCAAAATCAGCTGGATGTGGTGGATCACCACCTGAGAGTGACTCTCGAGAATAGTCGAGTGAAAATTCTCACGTGGAAACCCACCTTTACGCAGAAGTGAGAATGCACTTCATCAGATATCGATATGTTTGTTTGTCTGTCGTCGAATTGTGGTTAGGAATCCTTCTGTCGGTCGATAGAAGGATTCCTAACCACAATTCTTTCATCGTTAGAGTATGATTAATTACACTTAATCCCGCAATGATTATACTCAGATAACAACTTCAATCACCAAAGGAGATAGTTATAAACACACCGTAAAAACGAAACAAAACTTTTAAATAATTTCGAACACTGAGATTTCGATGGTTTAAGAATATCTTATAAGTGATGATATAATAAATACTCCAAGCGCATTCACAGAATCATTATGTTACTGAATGTCAGCGGGCCATCGAACTGGAATCAAACCGAAGAAAACGTTATTTTTCCCGGAGTGAAAACCGATAAAATTGAACCGGAAATCATGATTATTCCGTTCCGATATTTAGTTCCCAATAACCCGCATTTTACTTACGTTTAGTTGTATAAAAAATTGGCAAACATGGGAAACTTGACTTGCAGTAAATTATAACTATGTTTTATTCTCAAATATAGTGCAATAAAAATTAAAATAAAACAAATAGAACTAATAAAACAAACTTTTACGGATATAATATTAGAACAGTGTGAGCGAAAAAAAGCCTTTTGAAAAACTCTATAAGCTAATATAACAAAAACTGAAAAGATAAAGAGAGAAGATATTCTGAAATACATAAGGCTTGATATGATTAACTGAATGAATATGCATAACTCTGCTGAGTGAAAATATTTACTCTCATCTAATAATAAGTTTCCTCAATTTCAAAAATACGTTCAAATAGCTCAAGAGTCTCTGCCATTAAACTAATTGCGGTTGATATGAATGCACTGTTTTTATTAAACCCAACTCATTTATTTCATCAAGTGGATGAAACTATCTATACTATGTTATCAATGTAATTTGGGGAATAAAACACTGGATTTTCAAAGTCTTACAATTTCACCTAAAAATCAGGAAAAATATTGTTTATTGTTTTGGTATTTAATTTTAAGTGGTGGTGGGTGTTCGCACCCGGTCGGAAGATAGGCAGGGCTCGGCATTGTAAATTCACTACATTTATCACGAAGAAATGGCATTTAAAAGGTTAATTAGAGATATTTTCATACGGAAATCGTCTTAAATTAAGTTTAAATTGTGTAGATTCGTCTCTGCCTCCGTAGAATGCAGAAATATTGCTTCTACAAAATGCAGATTTGATATTGCTATCGATGAAATTGTGAAGAATTAGGTTATAGACAGAAATGAGGAAGTTTACATGATTAAGTAGGTAATACATTAAGCAATACATAAGCTGGAAAATGATAGTCAGGACGGTCAGGACTTTAATTGAAGACAACTACACGATATTTGAGACCGAGAAAAGAAATTTGCAGGGTACGTTCACACAGCACAATGTCAGAAGGGAAAGTTAGTAATTTGGTTCTCTTATGCACCAAAGGAACACCAAACGCTCGTCAATAGCAAAATACGCACCACAACTTCCCTCTGGTGTACGGGCGTATGCAGGGAGTGTATTGAACCTAAACCCACCCACCCCATAAAATAAACGTACTTTTACCTAAGAATACATCGCGATGATTTCAAAAATTGGTTTAGAGCACTTGCCATTCTAATAGAGCGTTGAAATTCACGATCGCAGCCTGTAATTTTGTCCGCTACGATTTGGTCCCTACTTAGACAATTTGGTCTCGGGGTGGTTTGGTCCCGCGACGATTTGGCCCGCGGCGATTGGGTGTTACGATGATTTAGAAACGACACGCGATAAATTGGTTGTTGGGCAAGGCTGATATTTATCATAATTAATTGTTATTGCTGTATAGAATGCAGCAATTTTATAATACTGATAATAAAAATAATAAAACGTCTTTATTAGGGCGAGATTGAGACTAGACAGTCACTTCTTACATGTAACCCTTCGTCATAAAGTGTATGAAAAAAAGAGACAACATGAAAAAAGAGCACGGAAGAAAACTACTTAGTGGGTTTAAAAATCTAAGTTTGCGCTTAGGAAAAAAAATACACCACAGTAGGGAAACACCCCAAGAAGGGGGGGGGTGGAAAACCTGCGAAACTTACCGATAGTTGGCTAAATTTAAGGAGAAGGCAGTTTAAAGATATCTGAAAGGCAAAACAAGAACAATTTATGTACACAGCTAATAAAGAGCTAATTAATAATAGTAGTATTAAACCGTTTGTTAAACAAAAACTAAAAGTAGCCTCACTAGAATCGGAGCGTGCATTAGGGGAGGAAAACAGTTATCCGGAGAAGAATATGATAAAATTATTGGAGTTATAGACATTGGGAAAAGAGATTGAGGGTAGGCAATTTCATTTGACATTTGCTATTAATCTCCTGGCAGTTACTTACATTAAGATTACTGAAACAAATGGAAATACTTTTTGTACGGTGGAGGGGTATGTTTACCCGTACCATCAAAAACGACGACAACATTCACTGATTAATTCTCGTTCCTTAGAATGTCCTGGCTTGCAATGATCTCATTCATCGATCATCAGCAAGGATTTTCATCTTAAATTGACTATAATTATTATTAAAATGGACGTAATTGGAATTATCTTTCTGTGTCTATTTAAGAAATTGTTTTTACAATTACTTAATCAGACAGACAGAATCAATATTTAGTGTTAAATATTTAATCAATATTTAATTGTTTCCCCTTTCCCTTAAATAAAAAAAATTAAGCATCCTTCCAAGAATTTTGATATGAAACAACTACATTTTAAATTTATGAATGCCGAAACGTCGGTGGTAATCACCAATTTCAGGCGGCTGACAACCCGTGAAGAATTTATATTCGCCGGGAAAGAATCAAGTCTTTCATGAAATCAATGTTCAACACTTTCTTTGGTCGTCAAAGGGATGGGTTGTTTATTTCCCAAAATAATTACGTTTCTTCCTTCTATGTTATCAAAGTTCTCGCAATTTCTAAATTATATGAATGATTCACGACTGAAAGAAGATTTTAAAATCATTTTCCTTTCTCTTGGCACTTGTCTCAATTTCGTAGTGCCATTTTTAAAAATTTAATTTTGTAAAAGAAACAACCACTGCAGGTAACGAAAACCTATTTCACGTACATTTCTTATGGAAAAGTATACTAACTGATTATCCCCGTGCATTTATATGGGATATCTCATGAAATCAATGTACAGCAATTGCCTTGGTCGTCAAAGGGATGGTTTGTTTATTTCCGAAAAA
>KZ309815.1:3384-20195 GCA_000376725.2 Ladona fulva
TTCAAAGTGTGGTAAACAGCTGATTTTCTCCCCACATACTTCAATCTTTTTAGTGTAAAGGTGAATAACGAAATTAGAGCTTTCTTGTTTACGTAGAATAAATTAATGTACTTTTGAAACGTGTGATGAAATGACTTTCGAAAGGAAATATAGGCTACCCGCAATGCAAACTTTGCCTAGTTTTTACGAAAAAGCTATTGCAAATATATTTTGTATTGGTAAAAAACAGGAAATTAATCTTAAATTAATAATTTTATCTATCACATGGATAGTATATCTAAGAATTTCACATATATTTTATAAACTAATGAATGATATTGAGAAAATTAGGAAATTGTCTTAAAATTGTCAATAACAAAGATCTGGAGAAGCAACTAAAAATAAGATGAAGTAAAAATTGGACCGAATATTCCTTTTTAAATTTACTAAAGCAAAAAGAAAATCAAATAAAATAATATGACATTTTTTGATCGGAATTCTCAAAATAATTCATCAGGGAAGTGGTTAATAAACAAAGTCAAAAATAACATACTGTTTTTCAATAAGAACATCTAAATTGATAATCAAAATTCTTCATTACTTCAATATAATTATCCTGGTTAAGTATATTGGCGACTTAAAAAAATCCTACTTTTTATCTCTTGAAGCCATTAATGGTTTCATAACATTTAATTAGAAATCATTAAAAAATTATATAATATATAAGGGTGTTCCACATCAGCAAATGAGGATAATTTTGTCCAAATATTATATGTGGTGATTATTAAACACTTGAGGTACCAAAAATGGCACCAAACAGTTCATAGATTCATTATGTTCATAGTTCATAGATTCATTGTATCAGAGCTGGACACAGATGAATAGAAAGGTTTGAGATCTAATAACTTGATTTATATATATAATAAATTGGTTAGTCAAAGTGGATTAATCTATCAGAAAAATTGTATTTTCATATTTACATATATCCTTTGCAAAAATAAAGAGATTATATAATACTTTTGTTAAACTGTTTCCAATCTGGAATGAGCACCTGAGAGCCCCCTTGTCAAGGGCACCAATACAACTTGGGCTGGGCCTGATGAGTATTCAGCTATTGGTTGGTATGTTCATTGAGTCATACCCCTGTATGCCACAAGTATATGTTACTATGTGAAGACTACCTAGTATGTGTGCCATCCAGATTATATTCTCATGTATTCCCAAGTTATTGATGGGAATACCCCATTAACCTCTAATCTGGGTATCCTGATTTGATTCGTCAAGCGCAATCGCACAGCTGGTGGGTATCCCCAGATAATTCGTCAACGCCGTTTCCGAGCTATTCGCTGTTGGTAACCCAAGGTATTTCGTCCCGCGGCTCTTCCCTTTGTCTCTCTTCCCGCGTGTCATCTTAGTTTGTGATCCTGGTAATAGATGGAATATGCTGTTTGATGTTTGTTTAAGTTTGATGGAAATCCGTATTGATTTAGGAATTTTAATTAATAAAGAAAGAAAACCTTGAACTCTCAAAAATGAAAAATCACATGCAATCTTACAGAAACACATTTTTAGCTCCAGGGTTCAACTCCGGGTCTTTCCAGGGATGAAATAAAGTTTCCCCAGGAAACGAACGGACGGACGGACACTTGGGAAATTATATATAATATGGTAATATTATTACTAAAGATCCATGTGAAATATCCGAGATAAGGTTCGCTATCACTTTTTGGAACAGTTTTCTGAGATTATATATCCGGCATATTTGTGATAATGTTGGTGACAGTAGGTAAGAAAAAATGATTGCTCTATGCATCTGTTCTCTTTCCATTAGAGAATCAGCAAATCGGAGGTCCATAATGTTGATTTTGTGGTAAAAGATGTATTCGACTTGTTTGACAATTCTAAATTGTGAATTCATTCAACCTGCACTGTCTATAACTCATACATTAGAGCTGCCATCGCGTATATGCAATATTTCCATCAATATTTTTCTTAAAATCAGGTCCGTCCTTCTAAATGGGTGACAACTATGGAGCCGATGCTACCATTCCTCTAAACCAAATCTCACACACCCTTTCCAGCGAAAGAAATACAGTTACCAGAGGGAAAACTCTTTACAGTGTTGCAACATGTTCCGCTGAAGGAGTTTTTATGGGTATCCCTAATCTTATGTTACCCTGCAATTTTCGAGTTATTTTTCCTCATGCCTGTACATCCGCAGGGTGCAATAAACCAGGGTCAGGGTGAGAGGTGCTGGCCCCAATTTTGCAGCTGCGAGATGTTGCGAAACTTCTGAGAGCCGAAAAACAGTGCCTTCACAATTGTGAAATAGTTACCAACCATAAAATAAGTTTCTGCAGACAGACTTGATCCTAGTGGCATGCTTGGGAAAAATTTCTTCTGAAAAAGACCTGATTTTGCAACTGAGATACGTTTCAAAATATTTTACAAACTTCAGTTTCCCCATGTAAATTGATGTATTCACATTCAAAGATTCGAGATTTCACGTAGAGTTGGTCATTTGGAAGTCTTTAGATTTTGGCCCAGTATTATAATGTATACTCAAATCTGCCTCTCAACTAAAGTGGACTTTAAGCTAAAGTGGACTTTAAGCTAAAGTGGTGTTTAAGTATAAGGAGTTCATTATAAAACTTTTTAGAGTCCTGTTTACTTAGATACCACTTTAAATATTAGATGCTTTGACTGAGAATAATTTTCATACCCGTTGCCGTGAGGTTAGTTTGAAAAACATCGCATCGTAATACTGTAAAACCGCGTAGCCCGTTTAATTTTAAGGTTTGATAGCTTTTAAAAAGACCTAAAATATATTTTTTGAACTGATATTCATAGTAAAAGAAGTTGTAATTTACAACTGATGAGCAGTTGACCATATTAAATTTGGTAGAGGAATATAAAACCATTCTAGAGAATAAAAAAAATGATGCAATCACTTGGAAGCAGAAGGTATGTTTAGTTGAATTGATCTTGCTGATATTTATGTTAATGAGAAAGTGTAAATGACTGTCGTGTATATGATAGGAGGAGACATGGAAATCTATTAGCACAAGATTTAATGCTCAGGTAAGTACTTGGAGGTCTTGGAATAAACTTCGGGAAAAGTATTACTCAATCAAATTTGTAACGAAATTTTGCGATTAAACACCAAAATTTAATGAGAACTGTGGTTGGTGCTATGAGTTTAAATATTAAAAACCCTGTTTACGAAAAATGTCTTGGGTTAATTGGTTTAAATGTACGCGGATTGCACACAAGTGATCCGATCACGCAGATGCGCCGTCATCAGAATCTCGCAGGTCATTAGGCGCAGCTTACAATTACTTTGTAGGCATTTTTAATCACTTACATTGTAGTGTTCCTCTTTCAATTGGATCATTCCTTCTTCTGACTGATTCATTTGGAACTAACTTTTTCTCTGGGTGAACGGAAAGTGTTTAGAGACAGTCTCTCGTCGACGCTTGCCCTGTGAAGTGCATATCTCTGCCGCAATGCTCATTGCGATCAACAAAATTGTATATATTGGTAAATAAAGAGGTTCATTAACTCCAAACAACTCATCTTTACCAAAGCGGTGACCCCGAAAATTTGTGATTGCGACGTGAATCGAGCCCGATAGTGAGTGTGTTTTCGAGCGTGAACGTTCACGCGCCGCAGTGAAGCGGTAAAAGGAGAAGAAAACCGACAGTATTTTTACAATTAAGGTTTGCATTAAGATGCCCATCCATAACTTAATTTCATTGTGTAGCAAATTTGACTGAAGAGCTGATACCTCTTGATATTATTTTCACGTGGGTACAGTCTATGCATCGAAAGACTTTGGAAATTAGCCAATTCATAACATTTTTCATGAGCAAGGGTAAAATTTTTTAATGACTCTACTGGAAGTCGCTTTGTGAACACCACTGCGATGAGCCAGTCGCGTGAAAGTGAAGAGTCAGCAGAAGCTGGTTCATTGCCGTCAATGCCTTCTTTCTTAAAATGAGAATATTTATTTGTCGCTTATTAATAAGATTATCTAATATCAATTTTAACTTTAATTCCACTTCTTCATCCTCAACAGCTTTAAAAGAACTCACTACATCCGTGTCTTCCGTCAGTACTTTCTGTAATAATTACCTTTGCACGTTAGCAAAATTTCATAAGTAAATATGTACGATTTTACCTTATACTAAACTTATGTTTCATTTCACTATGAAATAGTTCCCTTTCTTCCACGGTAGCTCAACTAATAATTTCACGCATATCAAAATATTATTGCTTCGGTCAATGAGAACGCTTATAATTTTCACATTTGTCGTTCCTTACCGGTTCCGACTTGAACAGCATTTTTTACGTCCAACCGCAAACAGTATATTCAATCGTGCAATAATTATAACGTGGAATCTGATACACAAATAACTTAAATAAAAGATAAATGCAATTACATTCCACACCTAGTGGCTATGTAAACGTACGTGCAGTGTTTCACTAATTCACCTCTGTCGAAGCACTGTGTTATTGTTGTGAAAAATGCATGTCATTAATATGCGGCTTTATACTAAATAACTTATTTCACTGCCAAAGTGTAAGTACTTAACACATTTATAAAATATCTTATGACTTAAAAATAAACTTCACAACACCCAACGTGCATATGATGATTTATGAAGAGGAAAAAGCCAATGCAACGAGAAATATCTATGTATAGGAAACATACCACTTTATTTTAAATATTCAAATGAATTTTTTGTAGAAATTCTGCAGAACGAAGTCTATTTCTGACAACAAACCAACTGAGGCGTGAAGTTTACCCGGCATTAGTCCACCATATTGTTTTTTTACATCCGTGATGCATTGCGGTTAAATATCACTTTATCATTTAAAGCTCACTCAATCTGGTACTTAAGATAAACATCACTTTAAGTACCAGATAGGACTTAAGTATCGATTATAATACGGTTTGTTAGAGTTAAGATGAAAATTTCACTTAAAATCCACTATAAGTATACATTATAATACCGGCCCTTTGTCTTATTTGGAGAGAAGATCAGTTGGCCCTTGAGCGGTGTAGTTGGTGTTCTTGAGTTTTGTGAGAGTATAGCGTGCGACTCTGCCATTTTATTCATATTGATATCTGATTCCATAAATATCAATATACATACTTATTGTGTGCATAGTCTTACTAGACCTTATAATGGCATCATCAAGCAAGCGTCCGAAGTTATCCGGAATTTCTGAAAAGGATGTCACTTCGCCAGATGTTATTGATGAAGACAGTGGAGAACATTTATATAAACACTGATGAGAGTGACAGTGAGTCTGACGAAGACGAGATTGCAGAGGATGACGATCTAGTCATGAACATTCTGGGTCATCCCTATGTGTGGACTGTGGAGGAAGAGGCGACTAGAGAATGATTTACTATTACATGTGACTGCGGCATGAAGGTGCAAGTGAGTGAATCTGAAAACATACTTTAAGCTGTTCGTTGATGATGTGCTCTGCAATATGATTGCGGAACAAAGTAATGTTTACGCAAAGCAATTTTTATTTTCTAACTATTACACTAACCCAAATTTGAAGCCACGGTCAAGAGCATGCGAGTGGGTAGAAACAAACTCCAGAGAAATAAGAATTTCGTTAGGTGTGTTTATACTGCAAGGGATTGCTTTAAAACCTGACTACGCCATGTACTTTTCTAAACGAGAAAGTGTAGCCTCTCCTTTCTTCTCTAAAGTTTTTTCGGAGAAGAGATTCCACCTCCTCCTCATGTTTTTTACACTTTGCCAACAATTCAACCTACAATCCAGAGTGTCCAGGGAAGAAACTTTTTAAGATACTCCCAATCTTAAATTATTTACTGGAAAAATATTCCTCTGTTTATATTCCATGTCAGGCAATAGCTGTATACTTTATTAAACAGAAAGGGAGAATTAAACTGAAATAATTGTTTCTTCAAAATACCCACCATGGGTGCGACATGGAAAATTTAAATACCCATATGAGTGGTTAAAAGAGTATAACTATACTAGAAAATGAAAGCATATTCTGAAAAAATATTAATTGTATTGTTTCATTAAATGAATAGTAGTGTGAACACATACTATTCTCGTTTATTTTCAGAAAGCTTTAAAATACCTCAAAGCAAAGGAAAGGTATTTCTTGAAATTAGATAGCAGAGAATAAAATAGAATAGTTCCTCAACACAATGAAACAGAAATTAGTAACCCCTGGTAACTGAGACTCTGAACAATCCCAGTATTGCCAAAACATTACTCATAAAAAGAAAGAGCACAGAAATGCATCTTATAAGCTTTAAATTGGTCACAACAACACTGTCATCATAACCTTTCTTCCTCTCAGGGAATTTTTACTGAATTAATGCTCTTCCCACAATAAAAGCCACTGAACGATCATTCATAAAGAGTGTAAACATAAGTAAAATTCCATGAGTTTTTCAGGATTTCCATGTTAGTGGACACACTGAATTCTTCATAAAACGTATCACCTTTTCTAATTCCTGAATGCCACACTTGTCAGCAGGGTCCCATACATTACACACATACTCAGATGAACACGAAATAACATCGCTCACAACATCCACATGGATGTGGTCTATCTGCGAGTTGGTCATCTATGTGAGAATTACTGATTAATAGGCAATTGACTTACAGATTCCTCAGCATCCTGTTTAACCAGCAAGGACAGATCAGGTGCACCACTATCATTTAATGTTGCTTTGTATTCCTTGTAACGTTGCACGCCTATGGTCGTCAAGGCTTTGAAGTCCAGATCAGGAAACTCGCTTGCTAGAGATTCTTTTTCCTGTGAAAACCACTGCATGAATGTTACTTCTTTAACCTTCTCTTTCTTCTTAGTTTCCTTCTCTGCTGATTTTTCACCAATAAGTTTTGACTGCTTGACCTAAAAAGAGGGGAAAATGTTGACAATTAGGCAATCATTAGCATGATTCTGAGGGAGCCCTAAAACAATTGAAAACCCCAGACAAAAGAAATCAATAAGCTCTTGTAAAGGAGGAAAAAGGGTGTTATTTAAACGAAGCTCAAGCAGTCAGTCATAGCAGACAGACAATGGTGTTTAAGAATTATCAGAGATTATTCTTAACTCACACATTTCTTCTCTCAAAAGGTTTTGAGTGTTGAGTCCAAGGTTTGGTGTTATACATGTAGATTGCTACTAGAATGCAGGGCATCAAACAATATTTTGTTTATTCTGGTTTCTGCTTCGGTTCAACAAAAAAAAATAGAAAATTGGATCAGGTCTGGTTTTGTTTCTTCTGCTAATGTCAAACTTCATATTATTTCACTATGTCCATTGTAACATGAATTATATCTACCAGAAAGTTTATTTCATTATTTCTAGCTGTTATCACTTGCACTACATTATGCTAAATTATGGAATAAAAGTTGTTACAGATATAGCTGGTTGGAATTCGTAGCTACACATGTACCTTCCTCCAATTACACTCAAGCAAAATGTACATTTTTGAGAATCAGAAATCTGAACAAAGAGCTTAAGAGATGGGAATTTAAATTAAATCTAATCCCAATCTCAACTTCCACTCACATCCATCATGACTCTGCAGTTTCTTCTCCCCTACTTCTTTTAATATACAGTAATACTCTGACGTTATGAGATAGATGGAAGTGAAGAGAAATTACAAACATCAAATCTGTGTAAGTTGGGGTTGTCTCTTAGCATCAAATTAATTAAAAGCAGTTTGGCAGTGTTCTCTTTCATAGCAAACATCATCAAATGCACCAAAGTAGTATATGGTGGGCTTCTGAGAGTAGTCATGGAGAGAGAGAGCATTGTGACTACCACTGCTATTAAACATTTTGTTATACTAATTGTCTATCTGGTAAAAATGCTTCAGTGAAGAGTGAAAAAAGACCAGAATGACAAAACAAAGCAACATGCTCTCGTCTGAAAAGCTGACCATTCTTCTGAAATAAGGTGAGAAGGCACTCAATCTTTCACAGAAATAGTTCAAAGACTCACTAGATATCCCAACTATGGCAAATACAGCAAACAAAAGAAGGGAAGATCCATTCTTATTTTACGAAGGACCTTTTGAAAATCGAAGAACTAAATAATCCTTTCTTGTTGTTTTTTAAAACAAGAAGTTGTAATACTCTCCCATGAATAACAAGGTTTTCAGTCAGTCCCATGAAAAGTATCTTAAACGTGTTTTACTGCATATGATTGATTACCTGATATAATTGTTTAGGTTTAGATACATAAATTATTCTCAAAATAAAATTTACCTTAATAAACAAAGAAAGACACCTGTAAGCAGTTTATACCACAGTGGAAAACTTAAGGCTTTCTCAATTAACCCATACCATTCACTGGAGCCTGTCTCTTGTTAAAACAAACGATATTATTTAAAATCTTATGAATGGTGTCAAATGAAAATAAAGTTTTAAAATTACCTTTTATTTTACTTGACAAATAAATTCATACTCTACAGCAAATTTTTGTACAAAGACAATACAGCACTCAAGTAGAGTTGATTGTTTCATACCCGACCTTATATTACAAGAGGCCTTCTGGAGAAAAATGGTTCCCCATACCTGATTAATGGAAATGAAATAATACAAAAAAATTGAGTAAAATAAATACCTTAGGCTGCATCTCAACAGCAGGACATTGCTTTAAAACTTTAGGTTTAGAATTGTTTGGAGTACTGAAACACGATAATCCTTTATCCTTCTTAGAACCTGATAATGTGGCCTTCCTGAATGGATTCTGATCAGATTTAATAGTTGGTTTGATTACAATGTTAGCAACTTTGGATTTCTGCTTGGCTAACACTAGGATACTATTATCACTATCACCTGAAACAAATTAATATCAAAGGATTAGAAGCTAAATATAGTAAAGAAACTAAAATGCACTCAAAGATTCAGTAGTTACCTGAGCAGTTTGTGAATTCATATGGGGTTGATGGGGCATCATAACCATTTTCATCACTGTTAAATAACAGTGGAGAATTGACATGTCGGGAGTAACTCCTGAAATACATCAATATGAAATGAAATTCTTGAACATAATGATACTGAGGCTAAATAAATTAACCATTGAGTTTGTACATGCATTTTGGCAACTATACAAATGAAATATTTTAAATGGAAAGTACTCAGTAATATTCCTATATTCAAAGTGCAGTAACAAGGTTACTGGTGATGGGGTGATACCAAAGATTCTACTATAAACTTCCAATTCTGATATGATTCCGATTACTGCAATAATTGATTGAATTAAATTAAAATAGATTATTTTTAAATAATGTAATTTTTAAAGTAAAGCCAGATATCCTTTTTAGTGAACCCTCCTGGAGATTAATAAACTCACATTGATGCCAAGTAAATGTTTTACTGAAGATGGAATTACAAAACTCTTGCTTAATATTGAACTGAATAAAAGGCCTGGTCCAGAAGTTCTGGCTAGAGTATTGAAAGAACTGGCAGAAAGCATTGCCCCTTATCTCAAAATTATTTTTACTAAGTCTTTGTATGAAGGCAGTGAACCAATAGATTGAAAGTTAGCCAATTTTACAGCTGTTTATAAAAGTGGATTACAGGAGGACAGGAAATGATAGACCTATCTCATTAACTTTGCTGTTCTGAAAAGTACACATAGTTAGCTCACTAGTGACGTTCTTAAATAGCAATCGTATCCTCAGTAAGAACCAACACGGATTTAGAAAGGTCTGATCAAAAGTACGATCAAAACTCAACTAGCTTTATTCATTCACAATATCTTAAAGTCTGAGAGTGGAAAGTCAGCGGACAATACAATATTTTCCTTAACATCAAGAAAGCTTTCAACAGGGTCCCAAACTACAAATTAAAATCATCAAGTATTGATAAGGAAGTGATTGATAGGATTTCCTCTACAAAAGAGGACAGTATGCAGTCAAATAAAGTCAAAGTTACTTCAGGCATACCTCAAGGCAGCATAATTGGGCCTCTGTTCTTATTGATTTATATCAATGACCTAAGGGACAAGATTGATTGTAATGGGAGGATATTTGCAGATTACTCAGTTATATATAGAGAAATTCTCTGTAGTGAATTACTTCAAAAGGAAACAATTGCATCAGAACCACCCATACAAAATTAGTAGAATGAATATTATGTAGTCAATTCAGTTTAATATTTTGGAATCACCTTTACAAATAACTTAAACTGGAGCACACATATTTAAAAAATCTGTGGTTAAGCAACCAAAAAGCTCAGTTTTATAAAATGCATTATAAGTAGATGTGATGGAAAGGTTAGAGAGTGATGTTATTTCACCTTAATCCGGGCCCCATATATGTGGCAAGTCTATGGAACCCAGCAGATGAAGCATACACTTGTGAACTCAAAAAAGTGATGTGTTTTGAAAAAGTGCTACAATAGAAAAGCAAGCGTTATGAAATTGCTCTCAGGTGTTGGTTAGGAATCCTTGAAAGAAAGGAGATTAGAAGCTAGGCTGCGACTGCTTGATAAATTCATAGAAAGTGCATTTGCAGAAGACATAATTGGTACTACACAATACCCCTGCTACTTTTGTTGACCTGACAATGAGCATAAAATTAGAGAAACAGATGCTACGACAAGTGGTTTTAGGGACTCAATCTTTCTGCAAACAATATGGGACATCAATAGGCTGAAAAGGTAACTTCAACGCTTGGTGTTTGCACACACCACATGTCAAAAGGCAGCTTGCAGGGTGTTTATGTAGATTTAGAATTCAGGAATGAGACATAACCAATGATATTTTAGGTCAAAGCAAAGAAATTTCAGAAACAGAAAGCATCACTTTGAGAGCAACAGAAATTAGTAAACACCTGTTTTCATTAATTAGCTGCAACTCCCTTCTTTCCTCCTCTCCTCTCTTTTGAGTGACCACTGAACTGATTTTATCTGCCAAGTGATTCTTTCCTAATTTGGTGGCATACTTTTCAGCCAAAATGGCAACCTTAGAAGAGGGCATCATTCTGCACAATTCTACAGCTCGTGAGTCAAGATCACTTCGGCATGCCAACTGAAAAAAGGTACCAACTTGATTACTTACAATGGAACATGGAAATCACAACTGAGTATTTAAATAATAATCATTTAAAATATATACAGGAAAAATACAAGGATTTGCACCATTCTCATTAGAGAAGTTTGATTTATAAAAGTTGCATTTCTGAAGTCACTATTAAAGCATATTACATGTACTATATTTTCCCTAGATAATTGGCTTCCGCCTTTCTTTTGCTGTTTCCTCCTCCTCCCACTCCGCCACTCCCTCCTTTCCCTTTTGCCTAAAAACGTCTCCTTCCTTCCTTTTTCCTTGGGATGAGGATGGCTATAACTAGCTGAAAATAGTCGCCAACGAATCATATATATTGTGGATTAGTAAAAGCAATTTTTCTTAGTTGTTCCAACCCGTGTTTTATTCTACAATTCCTNTGGTGAAAGGGCTTGGCTTGCGTGTTCCTATGACCTAGAGAGTGTAACTGGTGGGAACTATGTTCCTGCTAGGGTCACCCATGCCAGAATGGTCAATAGGTAGGGGCCAGACGAAAGGTAGCCCACGCAGTGTCTGTATCTCAGTGAGGCGGCTGCAAAGGCTTCTGTACCCCAGTGGGGTGGCCATTATGGGTGATGGTGGTGTCACGTTAAGAGAAAGGTTGAGGAAGGCAACGGGAAACCACCTCGACTACCACATTTATCCCAAGCAATTATGATGTGCCAATGTAAGAATATTTTAAGTTGCGTAAATGGGACTCAACCCTCTACGGGGAGTGTCGTGCACGGCAGTGATAGGAGTAAGGTTATCTTGGTCGTCATTCCAAGAAACCCTTACCCAGGAAGCAACAAGAAAACAAGAGAGAAGATGGCCAAGGAAACAAGGGTGGGAACCTGGAATGTTAGGACAATGCTTAGGAAAGGGAAGTTGGAAAATGTAAAGGTAGAAATGAAGAGGTCCAACATTAACATACTAGGGCTATGTGAAGTGCAATGGAAGGATGGGAGTGATTTCTGGAGTGATGATGTCAGAGTAATTTTCAGTGAGGGAAATTCTAGCCAGAGGGGAGTTGCGGTAGTGCTAGAAAAGAAAGCGGGAAAAGCCTGGATAGCCACAGAGCTAATAAGCGACCGGGTTATGTCAGTAGAACTAAAGGCTGAGCCAGTAAACACGGTGATAGTTCAGGTGTACTTGCCCACTAGCGAACATAGTGATGATGAAGTAGAACTTGTTTATGAACAAATAGAAGAAGTAATGGGAAGGGATAGAGGCAATAAAAACCTAATTGTAATGGGGGACTGGAATGCAGTAGTTGGGCAAGGCAAAGATGGAGAAGAAGTGGGAGGGTTTGGACTAGGAAATAGGTACAGAAATTAGTAGACTTTTGTAAGAGGAATAACCTCTGTATTACAAACACACTTTTTCAGCACCATAATAGAAGGAGGTACACATGGAAAAAGCCTGGAGATACGGATAGGTACCATATTGATTACATTTTGGTAAGAAAAAGGTTTAGAAATAGTGTTAAAAATTCAAAAAAATACCCTGGTGCTGATGTTGACTCAGACCATAACCTGGTCATGATGAAAACCAAGCTAAAGTTTAAAAAGATATTTCGGGCAAAAATTACACCAAAATGGAACCTCGAAGCCCTTAAAAATGGGAAAGCGAGAGAGTTGCAAGAGTCAGGCAGTAAGGTCTTAGAGGATAAAAGAAGGGAACTTACTATAGACTGAGAATGGGAAAAGAATATAAACAGTATCAAGGATAGTGCACAAGTAACTATTGGGAGGGTAAAAAAAAACTAATTTAGGATACTGAGAGGAGAGGGATTGATGAAGAATGTAATAGAGGGTAGAATGCAAGGGAAAAGAAGGGGAAGGCAATGGCAAAAGATATTAGATGACATAAAGGGTGAGGTGAGTTACCAGGCAGCAAAGGAAAGGGCTATGAATAGAGAATATTAGGGCACATGGACCAACTGAAAGGTAGAACACATATGTAATGTAATGTAATGTTAATTTATATATGTATGTATGTTATAATATTGCCGGGGGCCTTCATCCCTGAGCCAGCTACGAGCGGACAGATCCCATGGAAGACGATCAAGAAGATCCGGTCCTCAGATCCCTTGGATCGGGCTCAGAGGAACCGGGGGAGAAAGATGACAGGAATGAGGCCTCAACAGACCTGGAGGAAGAAGAGGAAACTCCGGACCAAGGAGGAAGCCTAGTTCCAGTACTGGGGGTTACAAGGAAGGAAATCATAGGAATAGATCCAATTAATGTGAGTACAATACAACCATTTCCCTTCCCAAGTGAGTGGAGCATTGATTTAAGTGAAAATGGTGCAATGATTCCACCTCCGCGGGATGCTCCTCGTGTGTTTCACCATACAAGTGACAGTGAAACAATGGATAAAGTGATTAGTGATCTTGTGGAAAACAACATAATCAGTGAAGGTCCAGTTAATCATGCCTTTTGTTGTTTTTTAGTTGCCAAAGAAAATGGCAAAAGCAGGTTTATCATGGATATATCAGACTGGACGGAGTTATATAATATTCCCAAAATTAATTTGTATTCTGCTGCATACGTGTTGAAAATAATTCCGTGCGACGCAAAAATGATAAAGATTGATTTAAAACACGGGTTTTACCAGATTCCAATTTCCCAAGGTATTAGGAAATAGTATAGCATATTTTACAAAGGAAAGACATACCAGATGAACTGATTACCAATGGGGCATTCTCTTGCCCCATATGTTATGCAAAGATTTGCAAAATCAGTGGCAAAATTATTAACGGAAAAGTTTAATGTATCTGTTATTTGGACAAATGGCTCATTTACAGTTTAGAGTTAGATTATGATGTGATTACTAATATTGTATATTTTTTAACAGTGGAACTTTGAATAACCTTGAATCGTACCAAGTGCATATTGGAACCTGTTAAACAATTAGTTTATCTTGGGGTAACAATTAATCTAGAATCAGGTACCCTACAGCTTAAGGAGGATACCATTCAACGAGTACAAGACCATGTTAACTTATTACAATCACCCTTGTGTTTACGTGATAAACAGTGAATTGCTGGCTATGTTGCATGGATATGTTACATTATGAATCTCCCAAGGTTTTAATTTCAGATATTCTTAGAAATGATTTGTGGTTTTTAGTATATGATAAGGAAATTCTAACACAAGAAGTGCTCTGTGGAATTCCGAGTTACTCTATTAAGGAGGATGTACAGCGATGCCCCTTTGTTGACCGTGGCTTTTGTCATGCCCGATCTTGGTGTGAGTAAGGCATACCGTTTTCAAAATATGTAAAACATTTTATTAATGGAAACCATTGCTGCCCTATTGGCACTTGTATATGTATTAGTTGTTGTTTCTCTCATAGGATTTCCATTTAAAAATGTACGTGGACAATATGGCAACAATGTTCTCACTCAGGAAAGGAAGAGGTGAAATATTTGAAAACCACTTTGTAAGACAACTGTATTTGTACACTTTAATAAAAAATCAATGGCCACCTAGTGACCTGGGACTACGTGCCCTCTGACGCCAACCCGGCTGTCGGCCCCTCCCGGGAGGCTTTACTCTCTTAGAGATCCTGGCGCAGCCATTTTGGCAGCCTGGGTCTATTTAAAGGAGGGTAACCTCTTGGGAGAGTGTCTGTTCAGCTGGGAAAGCTAAGGGGAGCACGTAGTCCCATAATAATAATTATAGGACACATATATATAGGATAAAAATTCTGAGGCAGAACGAATAGCATTTTTCCGATAAGGATGCATTGCATGGTTTCTCGAACATTTTTTGGAAAATTTTTTCATATAAATGTATACGTATATAGGGTAAAAACTCTGAGGCCAAACGAAATCCTCAAAGAGCCATTTTAAGTGAAATGAACATAGGATAACACTTATACATAAACAATCTTATACCTGAACAAGCTTACTCTGATTCTAAATTATTACCGCAAAAAGTTTCAACATCGTTTCTTGCAATGTCCTTTCCAAATCTTCCTTTTCATTTGTAAATAAGTCAATGGCATCCAAACCATCTATGTTTCCAACAAGGAGTTGAGAACGCCAGAACTTTTCTTCCAGCTGACTTTTCTCTGTCTGAGGTTCACAAACAGGAAGCTGAAAAGTAAAAACTTTCTAGACTTAGCTATGTCACTTTGTCACTATAATCCTTTCTTTTCAAGATATTGCAACAAATACATCATCTATAAGAGAAATGAAATTGTGATAAAAATATCGTCTCTGACAGAATCCTGAAAATAGAAGTATTTATACACCTTTCTCATGAATTAGCTGCCTATCACACTCTATTCAATTTATGGGTCACCATTCCCTTTTCAGCAGACAATTTCCATGAAGAATTTGCTATAATTAAGTACACTGCCTCCAAGAACGGTTAACCCACCATCATTATAGATAAGCTGCCTGATAAATACCTATAGCCCTTCCCACTCTCCACTGCTCAAGTCCATCCTTAGCCCTAATTTTGGTCCTCTCTCATCTCAAGTTTCTTCTATTTCTTGAAACCCATTTCCCTTTTCTCTCTCTCTTACCCTCCTCTTCCTCACACAGCAACAAGAGGAAGGGGGGGAACCAACCCTTGTGGTTAGAGTACCCACAACCTGAGAATGATAACCATTTTCTTGGAACCAGTCATCTTGCTTTTCTTAAGGAAGATAATAAATTTCATGGAAAAAGTACTCTTCATAGTTTTATTATTCCCGACTTAAACTTTGTTTACATTAATAAATGGTCTTCTTTTTGAAGAAGTTCTTGAAAAAGATGCAGGAATAATCATTAATGGAAAAGCCAAGGTAGCAGAGTGGTTTGAGTGCTTCAACCCCAAGGTTCAAGTCCTAGCAAATTGAAATTTTCCATTTAGGGAATGGCTGTAAGTGCTTGTCAATAATAATTATTATTAAAATGGATATAATTGGGGTCTCCCTGTTCCCATCAAAGAAATACTAATAATAAAAAATGTATTACTTATAAAATTAAAATACTCATTGGTGAAAGTAAACCAAAAACAGGTGCTTCGAACAATTGGGAAATAGTAGTGTTTGACTAAAAATAATATACATGCGGCATAATTACTCAATAAAATACATAGATAAATCTAAAGCAAGAAAGAGCATACTTACTTGCATAACTATCTCAACTACAGATGGCCGTGGAATAGTCTGTGGATAGTGAGACCCTCTGCACAGCACACACCTCACATTCTGAAACTTTTCACTCACACCTAACACAAAGTAATGGTCATGCATACTTTTCAGCTGAAAGAGACAATACGTATGATTAATAGTCATTTAAGAATGACGATTTTAACAAACCCTCCATCCAATTGTAAACTGGGGGAAACAAATATTGCAAAGGTCCTTGGCGTCTGAATGCGGCAAACGGCAGTACTAATTGAAATCACTTTTACTCCGACAAATTGACAACACTGACAGAGCCAGTTCAAACCGGGAATATTCAAAAAATAAAAATGGCAATGGATTTTACACATCGAAAAAATTTCCGTAAATTACTGAGATTTCCTCTCCCAGTACCCAGTCAAAGTTGCGAAGCAGTATTAAATATTGTAATGACATTCACAACATTTTAAGTGCAGTGACACCTTTAAAAATATCTATCTCTATAGAAACTTAAAAATTTATACGACAAATGAGTATTACTTGGGAGGACAATGCTTTTTTTGCTTAGGGTTTTATGCATAAAAGAAAAAGTTACTTCATGATCCTAACAGTTGTGGACTAATGTCACTAAAATACGC
>KZ309815.1:26311-38420 GCA_000376725.2 Ladona fulva
CAAACGGGTACTCTTAAGATTTCGTATTTCGTGGTCCCTCTCCGAATCCGTTCTCAAACAGGCAGAGACAGCAGGGATACCGACCGAGGGTCATCTTTACGAGATCCACAGGATCGTACCGAGGCTCCGTACTAAGGCTCCACCTTCTCCTCACCCCTCCGAACTTAGCAGTCACGCTGTTGTCACATATCCCTAGCTCTTGCTCAGACCAAGAGCTTTGGAATTCTGACAGGTATGGCACTGCGCAAGTGTTGCATTCCTAATGTCCAGGAGTGTACCAATACACAGAAATTTTTTTTTGACAGTTGGAAGCATACATCCCAGGAAATTTAAAAATTCCACTTATTTTTTAACACATCGCAAACCTAAGAAAACCATGTCTTTACCATCATTCTTTGTTGCCATTATCTATCTCTACAGGAAGTACTTTTAAATTATTCACAATGTTGGACTCAAGTAATTAAATGCTGGACTCTCAAGTTCCACTCAATGCAATTCTTATTAGATATATTCAGCTTACCCAAATTAATATCACATTAAACATCGTTCATCAAGATGACCTCCGAAAACAGCTTATCTCTCTAGGTCTCAATCTGTTTTATATGACGAATTTCCACAATATCACGGCCTCCTGTGTAGATTATACTGTTGATAATTTGTTTGCATTGCTATTTGTTTAGCCTGTGGAATCAATAACAATTATAGAACTGCAAGCAGACATAAAAGTTCCATTTACAAATGAAGGAAGAGACAATGAATGGAGAAGTTAGTTCTTTTCCAAATAAATTTTAATCAATTATGGGAGATCTTAAATTCATAGTGAATGTTTGATAGAAACATTATTTTCTGTTACAGTCTTCTTGAGAATTGAAAGAAGCTTGAAAATTATAACTGAATTTTCATATAATCTTGAACCATGAGGATCAAAATACATATACGCATACCAAAAGATATTTATTTTTCAGATTTTTTTTAACATAATAATTCTTGAGAGATTAATCAGATGGAAAGTAAGCTGTCAATTCCAAAGTTTGTAAAGTAAGCCATTTTTAAATCATGATTGTGTGCCGATTTTCAGTTGCCCATTTACAAGTAGCAAATTTTCAAGTAGCTGACAAAATGTCTATGACAAAAAGTCCTACGATCAAAAAAGTCCTACGACCAGCAGTCCTTCGCCCAGCAGGCCTCGCTTCTGGTGTCGTATTTTTATACCCAGCGAGTATGAATACCCGATCGAGGATTGAACTAGCTCCTGCCGCGGACAGTTCCAATCATTTCAGGAAAGGTTATTGGCCGCTGTCTGATTCCTGCCAAAATTGCGAATTTCCAAATTCCTATGTTTTCCGCACTCCGCCTAATTGCCTCGTGAGAGAATGCACGTAGTTCGAGCTCGACGCTTCGAGACGACAGACGCGAGGCTTCAACGTGAGTCACCTGGAGGAGACATCCACGCCGAAAATTGAAGAAGATTTTTAAGACCAACAAGTTATTGGCGAATATATTCTTCAGTTAAGTTGTTTTATATTTCAACCTTTGTTTATCGACCTTATCGCATATGATAATATTTGATCTGTATAATTATCAGGACCAGTTCCAATTGTCCATATTATGTTATTTGATGATATTACTTATGTTAATTATTGCATGGAACTATTAGTTAATTACATGGTGGATTTATTTGATGTCTTGTCTATCTCTCTCGTGATATCTCACTGTGAGACCACGAAAATAATTCAATGCGCAGTCGGAGTGGATTCTCTGGAAGTCTTACGTTCCAGATCCATCCTGACCGGTGCAATTGGCTGCTGTACATGGGGACTTGGACCCCAATGCAAATTGGCAATATTTTGGGTTCAGGGAAAAAGGTCCAATAATATAGATTTCAGACAGAATGACAGATAGAAAGAGAAATTATAGATACATACTATATAAACATAATTAAGAGAAAGAAATCTGCAGATCGACTGCAATCACTGCATATGCAGCCAAATGAGTGTGAAGTTCTCAGCATCACTCCATCACCTCAACTGCTGATAAGAGCAACTAAGAGATCTGCTGATTAGCAGATGCATAGCATACCGTCTAGTGTCTAATCTGATACTTTAGGACATATTTTTAAACAACCAAATCTCTCAAACCAGTAGAGAGGAATCCATAGTTCAAAGAACAGCAATATTTAAATTCGATTCACTAAACTGATCTTGTCTTAAATCATGATTTCACTGGAGAAATTCAATTTCATAGAAAAATATCTGCAAAATTCAAATTACTGTTTTTAAATTAATCTATCTCACAAACTTTGTTGAGATATTTTAAAAATAGACTTTCTTGATAATTATTATCTTTTCATGCATATAGGTTGTACATGCCAAGCAATACAATTATAGTGATACATCAGGTAACAAAGATAATTTATAGTAGTAGTATTGTTAAAACTGCTTCGACAGCTTAGGTAATTTTGCACGTAGGCCCCCACCGGGAAATTTTGCACGTAGGGACCACTTTCACTGAAGTCGAACGCGTTGCCCACTTGGCTATCGGGAGCCCAAGATAATTCATTCCAAAATCACACTCTTCATCAAAAATCTTCCCTAGCTGAAATGAAATCTAATCACTTCTGGGTTTCTTGAACAAAAGTAACCCATTTTGGTTGGTAGGTGTCCCACATGGGATGTTGTCAACTCATCAAAGAGATAAGATATTGGAATGGCCTGACCATTCATGTTTGTTGCTTTATGTTATAGCTCACATCCAATAATACATTAGTTAGCCAAGTCCAAAAAAGAGCAAAAAAAATCTTCATTAGCCAAAAAATTTGTTAGTAGGGTCACTCATAAGTCAAGATATGACCGTATATACATTACAAGCATAATGTGCGTGGATTATAACTCACATTTTGATTAGTGCAGCAAACAGGAATCCAAGTGCCGCTCTTAAATCTTTCCATTCTATTAAGCGACTTTGAAGTGAAGAATATGCGAAGGACTCCAGAGGAATCCTGGGTTGCAAGTGAGCCCTCATCAGTGAAGCCAATCCAAGAGAGAGTAGTTTTGTTGGAAAGGGGCAATGGCTGAGGGGATAGTGCTTGCAGCTCTGCAGATGTACCACTCAAACCCCCAACCACTACCAATTGGAAGAAAAGGTTCTGGTAGCCATTCATACCTGTGGGAGAAAGAACTATGCTCATCACAACAGTTTGAGAAATAATGCACAGGAGCTAGTAAATTTAGACAATTAATAATTCTGGAAACGAAGTTGCATTAAAAAAATCTCTTAATCCAAGGTTTAACAGATGTGAAAAATAAGTACTGTATTTCCTGGTACATAAAACACACTTTTCCCCCAAAAAATTTATCTAAAATTGGCCCGTGTCTTATGGGCCAAGGGTGAGCATTTTTCCTGAACAGCATTTACTATAGCAATTGTAATGTGTTGCTCTTTGACTCGTTTTATCTTCTAATTGCAGCAGAAGCCTTCCTAGCAATGTTGCATTCTTTAGTAAATTGAGGCTCTTTAATAAATATAATTTCTTTGTTTCACTTATAAGCAGCTTATGTTCCTGTGTGTATAGTCTTTGCTTCATTCACCTGAAGGTGCATCTTATGGGCTGGGAAATACCCTTTCCCTAATAGATCTCTTCCTACATANACGTAATATGAAGTAGTTCTCGGGAAGTCTATCTCAGTAAATTCATTTTTTTTAAACTTTTTATTTTTAATTTCAGCGTATATCAGAGTTAAATAGCAATTAAAGTATACTTCACTTTGCATTCAATATTTATCACTGTTTTTGAAAGAGGAATGCCGAAAAAGATAAGGTGATCACCACGAGCAATCTCGCGAAGGATTTAAATAGAAGACTTCCAAAGGGGGAAATTTTCAGTGTTGCCGGTCAGTCATAATAAGTGCTGTTCCTAGTAGTTCCCGTGAATGCCACTTCTGGCACTCGTAAAAATTTGCGTTAATTTATTCCGCCACTGTACAAACAATTTGCATTAAATCCTGCGTTAGAATTGGAATAAAGTGCTGCACCACATTGGAAATGTGAAATGTTGCTTTTGGCAAAGGTTCAATGAATAAAACCAGCGTTTACAGGTGGTGCAAAAGTCTTAAAGAGGATCGTGAAGACACTGAAGATGATCTCCGAATCACTATCAGAGAAGTTGTTGATGAGGTTGGCGTATCATTTGCCTTATGCCAAGCAATTTTTACAGCTGCTTTGGGCATGAAACGGGTGGCAGCAAAATTTGTCCCAAAATTGTTGAATTTTGACCAAAAGCAGCACCGGATGTACATTACTCAAGAGTTGCTAAATGAAGTCAAAGACGATCCAGAACTTATTAAATGGGTCATAACTGGTGATATAAGATGGGTGTATGGCGTCAAAACTAAGACCCAGTCATCCCAATGGAAACTTCCTGAAGACCGAAAAGAGCACATCAATCAAAAAAATCACAATCAATTCAATCAAATGTGAAGGTTCTGCTCATGCTTTTCTTTAGATTTCAATGGCATAGTATATATATACATTCAATGGCATAGTGCATCACAATTTCTTGTCACCAGATCATTCAGTCAATTAGGAATATTACCTTTAAGTTCTACACCGTTTGCATGAAGCAATCCGAAGAAAACAATCAGACCTGTGGCAAAACAATTTGAGGCAATTGAACAACGATAACTCACCAGCTCACACCTTACTGCTTGTTTGTGCATTTTTAGCGAAAAACCAACACCATTCTGATGCCTCAATGGACATGTCCCCCTGTGAGGCGTGTAACCTTTTTGACTGCCAACAATAGACTAAGCTTTCAAAATGGCTGCCCTTAACAATGTACGTACGTAAAAATGTACACTCCTGGACATAAGGAACTCAACACTTGCGCAGCGCCATACCTGTCAGAATTCCAAAGCTCTTGGTCTGAGCAAGAGCTAGGGATATGTGACAACAGCGTGACTGCTAAGTTCGGAGGGGTGGGGAGAAGGCGGTAAAGGCGGTGGATCTAGTGGTAAAAATGAACCTCTGTCGGTATCTCTGCCTGTATATGAACGGATTCGGAGAGGGACCGCGAAATACGAAATCTTAAGACTACCCGTTTTTCGGAATTTTTGGCTAAAACGAAACGAAATCGAATCTTATGAAAGTAAAATGGTTTATCATGGAATTGATGGGTCTTTGAAGAAGAAATGTCATTCATAGCTGCTGGCGTTACGTTTGGTGCCCTTGTCTACACTTCTTTCAATTTTCTTCATTAGAGAGACATCAGTTGGCTTCGTCTGTTCGCATCTTAGTTGAAAGCATAGATAGTCAAATCGGTATTCTTCATTTTCAAGAATAGTGCTAACTGTAAAACGTGTATAAATTTCTCAGACAACATTTTCCGTTCCATCAATGTCATGCCGCTCTACCATTCCTTGTAAAGCTCCAAGGAATATGACCCAACTTTTTGCCTATGACGTCTCTTGTTATCGAAAATTATTCGCGGCTTTCCGATGTATTCTTTAGTTTAACGATAAAATATTTGCCTAATACACCGCCGTGTACCCTGCTTTCTAGCTAGACGAGTGACGTCTGAGGAGAAGGGACAGATAACATGGGAAGTTTTGCTCTCCTCTTATCAGCGAGGACTCCCTTCTTACCGTGTTTCGATTGCTTGAGACTTTCCTTCGACGATTAAGTCTGCTTCGGGACCTAATCCTGGCAATGGCGATGCATTTCTTCACCGATTAATTATTTTACATTTTAAAAAATGAATTAGTCTTTACACGAAGAGACATAGTTCAAAATATTATATGAAGACGGTATATGAAGAGATAAAGTTGAGAAAAGAAGGAGAGCACGAATCAATAATGGTTTAATTACCTACTCTCACTAGCAAATTATGCAACGTCTCGTGATTATTCTTGAAAACGTTGCCTAGGGAACTTCCTTCTTCCTTCGAATTCTGTATCAGAACGAAATTTGCAACATAGGTCAAGTGAAAAACATCAATCCCGCAAAAGTCGCTAATTTTTTTTCTTGATACAATTCATTTTGTAAAGGATTCGTTTATGGTCATAATTGCAGCATAACTCATGAAACGAAATATTTTATATTTCCGCGCTCTCATCAACTCCCTCAAGACATCTTTAGAATCGACACATCAATTTGTCTTCTTGCAGTATGGATGCACGGGAAAGTCATGAATCCTCACTAGAAGACCTAAGCGTTGGTAAAGAGATCTCAAGGAGATTCGTTGCTAAACATTTGCAAATAAATATGATGTTTGATTAGAGAATCGCATAATGAGGCAGGAGTGAATTTTTGGGCATTGAAATTCATAGAATTATCGAAAGTTCCCATTACCGCCCCTTGGTGAGTTCAGCCCTTTAAGGGGCAGCGAGCACACGCCAGCGTTGGCGATAAGTTTTATGGCCCTACCTGCACTTGCCGCTGCGTTTGAAATGCAATCCTTTTACACGGAAGCGAAACCACCGAATATTATTTGCCATCCGGAGATTAGGACTAACAATAAGTAGCGTTTCCTAAGTGGCAAGTGCGCACTCGACACAAGAATCTCCCATGCTGCATTTTTCGTTTTGCTTCGCTCTGTCTGCGATCAATTATTGACGTTATTTTAATAAATTTTCTCACAAACATGAGTTTTTACGTTGCGTTTACAATATATCTAGGAAGTGCAATGTTTTGAAAGCAATTGAAGCAATGTTACTCTGAAGAAGGTCATTCCCGTAAAGTCTTGAAAACATTATCTTTAAAAAGATTTCTTGCTATAAGAGGGTATATTTCAGTATGTAATACCTACTTCTTATTATTTATTATGCATTAACAGTGGATGGAGGGTTTGAGAAAGGATAAGCAGGCAAGGAACAACCCAAAAGCGTGTGTAAAACGAAAAGAAAGCAAGGGCTACGGGGAACAAATGGCTGAGGGAACCCGCTAACAGCAGGTGCTCCGTGGCCGGTATTTTGCATGCGAAGAAATGAATACATAGCGGGAGAGTTTCTAGGAGAAATGGTAAAGGCTTCAAATGGTAGGGATCTATACTGGTCAGCAAATAGAATGACATCCAAAGAGACTCGACCAGACCAAAAACGGTATAGTAATCCATATTCCAGGAAGTAATCGACAAACCCGCCGTTCCCGAGGCATATTTTAGCTCCCACACGTATTTGGGGTTTTCCCTGCCTTGAAGCAGCCCTTCTTCCCAGCCATTTTTCTGGACAATTTTTCTCAAAACGTTACAAGTATAAACAAGGAAGGTGAAGTTGATACCTTTAAGATATTGCATTCAGCGATCGAAGGACACGAAGCTGAACCGTAAGAACTTTTGTGTGTTGTATTTATGTGAAAATATTTGGGCTGCGGTGGCTAAAGAAATTCAAAAAAGGGAACCGAGGCCGAGAAATTCAAATGAATTATGGGAGTATATTGAAAATGAGTAGGCGATGTTAAGTTCAAAGCTTTGCGAGAAACTGATTAAGTCGATGCCGAAAAGGCTTCAGTTGGATACACTAAAGAATACATCGGAAAGCCGCAAATAATTTTTGCTAACGAGATACGTCACGGGTAAAAAAGTTGGGTCATATTCATTGGAGCTTTACATGGAATGATAGAGCGACATGATATTGATGCAACAGAAAACGTTGTCTGAGAAATTTATACACATTTTACAGTTACCACTATTCTTGAAAATGAAGAATACTGATTTGACTTAAGAAGGACTATCTTTGCTTTCAATTAAGAAGTGAACAGACAAAGCCAATTGATGTTTCTCGAATGAAGAAAATTAAAAGAAGTGTAGACACGAGCACCAAACGTAACGCGAGCAGCTATTAATGTTATTTCATCTTCAAAGACCTATAAATTCCAGGAATAACCCTTTAACTTTCATAAGATTCGATTGCGTATCATTATCGCCAAAAATTCCACCAAACGGGTACTCTTAAGATTTCGTATTTCGTGGTCCCTCTCCGAATCCGTTCTCAAACAGGCAGAGACAGCAGGGATACCGACCGAGGGTCATCTTTACGAGATCCACAGGATCGTACCGAGGCTCCGTACTAAGGCTCCACCTTCTCCTCACCCCTCCGAACTTAGCAGTCACGCTGTTGTCACATATCCCTAGCTCTTGCTCAGACCAAGAGCTTTGGAATTCTGACAGGTATGGCACTGCGCAAGTGTTGCATTCCTAATGTCCAGGAGTGTACCAATACACAGAAATTTTTTTTTGACAGTTGGAAGCATACATCCCAGGAAATTTAAAAATTCCACTTATTTTTTAACACATCGCACACCTAAGAAAACCATGTCTTTACCATCATTCTTTGTTGCCATTATCTATCTCTACAGGAAGTACTTTTAAATTATTCACAATGTTGGACTCAAGTAATTAAATGCTGGACTCTCAAGTTCCACTCAATGCAATTCTTATTAGATATATTCAGCTTACCCAAATTAATATCACATTAAACATCGTTCATCAAGATGACCTCCGAAAACAGCTTATCTCTCTAGGTCTCAATCTGTTTTATATGACGAATTTCCACAATATCACGGCCTCCTGTGTAGATTATACTGTTGATAATTTGTTTGCATTGCTATTTGTTTAGCCTGTGGAATCAATAACAATTATAGAACTGCAAGCAGACATAAAAGTTCCATTTACAAATGAAGGAAGAGACAATGAATGGAGAAGTTAGTTCTTTTCCAAATAAATTTTAATCAATTATGGGAGATCTTAAATTCATAGTGAATGTTTGATAGAAACATTATTTTCTGTTACAGTCTTCTTGAGAATTGAAAGAAGCTTGAAAATTATAACTGAATTTTCATATAATCTTGAACCATGAGGATCAAAATACATATACGCATACCAAAAGATATTTATTTTTCAGATTTTTTTTAACATAATAATTCTTGAGAGATTAATCAGATGGAAAGTAAGCTGTCAATTCCAAAGTTTGTAAAGTAAGCCATTTTTAAATCATGATTGTGTGCCGATTTTCAGTTGCCCATTTACAAGTAGCAAATTTTCAAGTAGCTGACAAAATGTCTATGACAAAAAGTCCTACGATCAAAAAAGTCCTACGACCAGCAGTCCTTCGCCCAGCAGGCCTCGCTTCTGGTGTCGTATTTTTATACCCAGCGAGTATGAATACCCGATCGAGGATTGAACTAGCTCCTGCCGCGGACAGTTCCAATCATTTCAGGAAAGGTTATTGGCCGCTGTCTGATTCCTGCCAAAATTGCAAATTTCCAAATTCCTATGTTTTCCGCACTCCGCCTAATTGCCTCGTGAGAGAATGCACGTAGTTCGAGCTCGATGCTTCGAGACGACAGACGCGAGGCTTCAACGTGAGTCACCTGGAGGAGACATCCACACCGAAAATTGAAGAAGATTTTTAAGACCAACAAGTTATTGGCGAATATATTCTTCAGTTAAGTTGTTTTATATTTCAACCTTTGTTTATCGACCTTATCGCATATGATAATATTTAATCTGTATAATTATCAGGACCAGTTCCAATTGTCCATATTATGTTATTTGATGATATTACTTATGTTAATTATTGCATGGAACTATTAGTTAATTACATGGTGGATTTATTTGATGTCTTGTCTATCTCTCTCGTGATATCCCACTGTAAGACCACGAAAATAATTCAATGCGCAGTCGGAGTGGATTCTCTGGAAGTCTTACGTTCCAGATCCATCCTGACCGGTGCAATTGGCTGCTGTACATGGGGACTTGGACCCCAATGCAAATTGGCAATATTTTGGGTTCAGGGAAAAAGGTCCAATAATATAGATTTCAGACAGAATGACAGATAGAAAGAGAAATTATAGATACATACTATATAAACATAATTAAGAGAAAGAAATCTGCAGATCGACTGCAATCACTGCATATGCAGCCAAATGAGTGTGAAGTTCTCAGCATCACTCCATCACCTCAACTGCTGATAAGAGCAACTAAGAGATCTGCTGATTAGCAGATGCATAGCATACCGTCTAGTGTCTAATCTGATACTTTAGGACATATTTTTAAACAACCAAATCTCTCAAACCAGTAGAGAGGAATCCATAGTTCAAAGAACAGCAATATTTAAATTCGATTCACTAAACTGATCTTGTCTTAAATCATGATTTCACTGGAGAAATTCAATTTCATAGAAAAATATCTGCAAAATTCAAATTACTGTTTTTAAATTAATCTATCTCACAAACTTTGTTGAGATATTTTAAAAATAGACTTTCTTGATAATTATTATCTTTTCATGCATATAGGTTGTACATGCCAAGCAATACAATTATAGTGATACATCAGGTAACAAAGATAATTTATAGTAGTAGTATTGTTAAAACTGCTTCGACAGCTTAGGTAATTTTGCACGTAGGCCCCCACCGGGAAATTTTGCACGTAGGGACCACTTTCACTGAAGTCGAACGCGTTGCCCACTTGGCTATCGGGAGCCCAAGATAATTCATTCCAGAATCACACTCTTCATCAAAAATCTTCCCTAGCTGAAATGAAATCTAATCACTTCTGGGTTTCTTGAACAAAAGTAACCCATTTTGGTTGGTAGGTGTCCCACATGGGATGTTGTCAACTCATCAAAGAGATAAGATATTGGAATGGCCTGACCATTCATGTTTGTTGCTTTATGTTATAGCTCACATCCAATAATACATTAGTTAGCCAAGTCCAAAAAAGAGCAAAAAAAATCTTCATTAGCCAAAAAATTTGTTAGTAGGGTCACTCATAAGTCAAGATATGACCGTATATACATTACAAGCATAATGTGCGTGGATTATAACTCACATTTTGATTAGTGCAGCAAACAGGAATCCAAGTGCCGCTCTTAAATCTTTCCATTCTATTAAGCGACTTTGAAGTGAAGAATATGCGAAGGACTCCAGAGGAATCCTGGGTTGCAAGTGAGCCCTCATCAGTGAAGCCAATCCAAGAGAGAGTAGTTTTGTTGGAAAGGGGCAATGGCTGAGGGGATAGTGCTTGCAGCTCTGCAGATGTACCACTCAAACCCCCAACCACTACCAATTGGAAGAAAAGGTTCTGGTAGCCATTCATACCTGTGGGAGAAAGAACTATGCTCATCACAACAGTTTGAGAAATAATGCACAGGAGCTAGTAAATTTAGACAATTAATAATTCTGGAAACGAAGTTGCATTAAAAAAATCTCTTAATCCAAGGTTTAACAGATGTGAAAAATAAGTACTGTATTTCCTGGTACATAAAACACACTTTTCCCCCAAAAAATTTATCTAAAATTGGCCCGTGTCTTATGGGCCAAGGGTGAGCATTTTTCCTGAACAGCATTTACTATAGCAATTGTAATGTGTTGCACTTTGACTCGTTTTATCTTCTAATTGCAGCAGAAGCCTTCCTAGCAATGTTGCATTCTTTAGTAAATTGAGGCTCTTTAATAAAAATAATTTCTTTGTTTCACTTATAAGCAGCTTATGTTCCTGTGTGTATAGTCTTTGCTTCATTCACCTGAAGGTGCATCTTATGGGCTGGGAAATACCCTTTCCCTAATAGATCTCTTCCTACATAAGTGCTCTACCTTTCGGTAGGTCCATGTGCCCTAATATTCCCTATTCATAGCCCTTTCTTTCGCTACGTGGTAACTAACCCCATCCTTTATGTCATCTAACATCTTTTGCCTTTGCCTTCCCCTCTGTCTCTTCCCTTGCATTCTACCCTCTATTACATTCTTCAGCAATCCCTCTCCTCTCAATATCTGACCCACCCATTTCTTTTGTCGACGCTTAATTACTTCAATTAAAACCCTTTCCTCCCCAACCATTTCTAGCACCTCTATGTTTGTTTTTCTATCCACCCAGCTTACCTTCTCCATTCTACGCCACACCCACATCTCAAATGCCTCCAATCTTTTGATGTCCTCTTTTCGTAAGGTCCACGTTTCACACCCATATAGCAAAACACTCCATATCAAGGATTTTACCAATCTTTTCCTGATTCCTTTATCGAGACCCTTTGTCATTAATTCCCTTCGCTTCATAAAAGCTTCCTTGGCCAATGCTACTCTTTTTCGAACCTCATCTCCACACCTCCCATCCCAAGAT
>KZ309816.1:0-17049 GCA_000376725.2 Ladona fulva
AGATTATGATTACAATACAGAAAAATCCCTTACGTGGGTCACAATGAAAAGATTGTAATGCAATTGCATGTGAGAAAAGTTACAGAAACAGCAAATTCCACTCCACGGAGAGACTGGAGGCAAAAGCTCGGGCGCCCCCTATCTGAAACTCTCTTCGCCTCCCCACCACTTCAGAAGATCGAGGGGGGGCATGGGAAAGAGGTGAGGGGGAGGGGAGGCTATCACTGGGGATGAGTGGGACACGGGGAAGAATTGGTATTCTTCATCTACGATGGAATAGATAGAACTGTGGCACCAGTAGAAGATTACAGATAAGGGTAGCTGAAGTGTTGCGCTTTCCTGGTCCCGTAGGACCAATCAGAGCAATATCCTCCCAAACAAAACTTGATTCTCTCGAAAATAGTTTCTCTATTACGTATGTACTATTACTTACTTTTCACTACTTTGTCCCAGAGGACCTAATGGTTTTTCTTGCTTAAGTTGCTTAGGACATGAATTTATTAAGTTTTATAAATTTGTTCAAAAGTGCAACAATAGAAAAGCAAGCGTTACGAAAATGCTCTCAGACCTAAGTAGGTTGGGAATCCTTGAAAGAAAGGAGGTCAGATGCCAGGCTGCGATGGCTTTCTTAATTCATAGAAAGTACATATATTTGCGTAAGACGTAATTGGTATTATGCGACCCCCCTGCTACTTCGGTCGTTCCGACAATGAACGTAAAATGAGAGAAATAGACGCGAGGACAAGTCGTTTTAGGAACTCATTATTTTCGCGAACAATACGCGATATCAATGGGCTATAGAGGTAACTCGAACGCTTGTTTACACCCCCGGCCACACGCCTAAAGATGGCTTTCAGGGTATTAATGTAGATGTAGCATGGCATTCTTTCTTATATTGCCCTTTCCCGAGAGTACAAAAGATTTTACCTATGAAAGTAGATTGATGTAATTTTTTGTTAAAGTATATCGCAATGTTATGTTTAATAGAAAATATTGCGTTTTTAAATCATTATTTTCAAGGTATCCGATACTTTTGGTCGATGGAGGAAGCAATCTCTCAAATGCTGTATGTAAAATCTTCAAAATGTTTTCACTAATAAATAGTGTAAAGAATTTATTGAGTTGATAAATTATTTTCAAAATAATTTTTTTATTTAATCAATGAGCGAATGAGAGCAAGCATTGGAATCTTCTTTCGCTAGATACAGGTGAAATTCTTTTGAAATGGAATCTAATTTTGCATCCCAACATCTTCTAATCCAGTTTTTTTCAGGAATGTATGAGAATTAGATGCGAGGTCAAGTCGTTTTATGGACTCTCTCCGCNTCAATGAGCGAATGAGAGCAATCATTGGAATCTTCTTTCGCTAGATACAGGTGAAATTCTTTTGAAATGGAATCTAATTTTGCATTCCAACATCTTTTAATCCAGTTGTTTTTTCAGGAATGTTTGAGAATTAGATGCGAGGTCAAGTCGTTTTATGGACTCTCTCCACGAACGATACGCGACGACGATAAGCTAAAGCACGATTGGTGATTACACCCCCTGCCACACGCCGAAAGGCGGTTTGCAAGGTATTTATGTAGATGTAGAAATTGCATTTTTGTGAGCTTTTACAGATTCCACCTTTTTGGTAATAAATCATTATCCTTTTCAAGCTTATTTACAATTTTTTTGGCTTTTTATACGCTGATTGTAGAGGGTATATTACTCGTAAGGTATGCCTTATACTTAATAGCTTTATTTCTCTTTCCAAAAAAGGTTTTGATCCTAAGAGAATATTCCGACGCTTTTCTATGCACACGTATGTATCGGATAACCAATTATTCTCTTTGAAATTAGAGGAGAAACGCGGATAAATTATGGGAATGAGGAACTTTATATGGATGCCCAAAATGAGTACTTAAGAATAAAATTTAAAAAATGGACAATTGATTCATTAATAAAATATCGATTCGTTATCAAAAATAAACTCAAGAAGGATTCTGTTGATACCAACGCTAAAATCTTAGTCAGTGAGTGTTTTAATTCAACTAACACAATTTTCGCTAATGAGTTTTGAACTCAGGAAAAGTTAGCTAAGTACTAAGTGTTACAAATTGAAGTAATTTGAGAAAAGAGGGGGGAAAATCTATACATTTTTAGGACAAAACTTTGGCATAAAGTTAGTATAGAACCATACATACATGAGAACAAATTAATAAATTGTATCTGAAGTATGAATCTCATCAAAATGTAACGAAATTGCAAAATATAATATTGTAAGTGAATTCCCATTGCGTTACAGCCCAGAACAGCTTTGAATTCCGCAAACTTTATTCATGGCTTTGACATTGAAAGATAGTACACCTTCGCCTCCCCGCGATAAAATTTCCTGTTTTATTTCCCATGCATAAAGTTATTTTCCTCTTGAATGAGTCGGCTACTTATTGCTTTGAATCGTTGAAATCAACCGATGAATGAATTTCGGTAATATTTCATCATATAAGAAATACAACTTTATCATATTTCTTATATAGCATCGTTTTTTGGGTTTGCTAGCAAATTTACAAATGGTCTTATGGAGAATGAGTCGCTGGATTTCGGAATTTTACAAATTGAGGGAACATTATTGTATATTTTTTCGCCGGTTCATTGCTCAGGGTCCTTCGATAATGTTTTATATTATAAATGTTAAAATATTTAAATTCACGTCTTGACTCCTTTAAGACTTGCAGTGACTCCCTGTTATGTAAAAGGGAAGAAGTAGCAGAATCATTTGTATGTTAATTCAACCTTGAGAAAGTACAAAAAATGCCTTAGGAAGGACGATCGTTAATCTTAAGCTTTAGATGCCTGAGAAATTTGCTCATTTCATGGTTCTGTCGGCCCTCAATACCTTGTTCTTACGCTGGCGTGTAGCTATTTAGATTTTCCACATTAAACACGAGCCGTTTTCGTTTCGACGTCGAATAAAGACGAGTTCTTCAGTTCTCTGTTTTAAACTTTTCGTTACCAAGATACGTCTAATGAATAAAGAAAGAAAGAATCTATTGAAAACTACTATAATACAATATAAGATATTTCCCTTAATTAGGACACAAAAGAAAAGAGTGAATAGAAAGTATAATAGTAGAAGTCAAAATTGAGATTATGATTACAATACAGAAAAATCCCTTACGTGGGTCACAATGAAAAGATTGTAATGCAATTGCATGTGAGAAAAGTTACAGAAACAGCAAAAATTTGAGTCCCCCTGAGCTTATCCCGGCTCATCAGGAGGTTCTCGGATTTATCAAACAGTTTACCAGTTTGGTAACAATAATTAACAATGATTATTATTTATGAATTTATTAAATCACAACAATTACAATAATCACAGTCAGAGCCTATGGGTGCAAGGGGTGCATCGCACCCGGGCGGCGGCATCTAAAGGGCGGCAACAGAAGCGTAGCCAACCAATATTATTATTACAACAACATTATTGGTTGTTTTCTGTGCGGTACAGACGACTTATCTAGGAAAGATTACAATGTGAAGTTAAAGACTGGCAAACGTTAAGAGGAAAGAATTACGAATAACTCAAGACGAAAAAGAAATATTTCTGCCATGGATTTAATCGAAGAATTAGAACCGATAAAAGATATACTGGTACCAAGATTAAATCTTCTTCAGGTTTAGGAATATATATTTTCTAGAGAATTAATCGGAGTCTTTCCTAATTTGCAAATAGCTTTGCGTGTTTTATTAATACTTCCAGTGACCGTTGCTGCTAAAATAATCAAAAGTAATGCGAACTCATAATGAAAATTCACTATGTCGGGAACATTATTTGTTGTTTTCTGTGTGATACAAAAAATTATCTAGGAGAGATTATGATGTGAAATTTAAGATTTGGTGAAAATTTAGAGGAAAGAATTACGGATAACTGAAGACGTGAAAGGAATATATGTTCAGTGAATTTGATCGAAGAATGGGAATCAATGAAAGACTCTGGTACCAGGAATAAACCCTCTTCAGGTTTTGGAATATGTATTTACTAGAGATTTGATCGGAGTCTTTACTAATTTGCAAATAGCTTTGCGTGTTTTATTGACACTTCCAGAGGCTGTTGCTGCTAAGATAATGACTCATAAGTAATGTGAACTATTGTCTCATAATGACAATTTACCACGACAGCATACGGAATATGCACAATTAATAGTTACTGATGTTTTGTGACCAATGTAAGCTGGGGAAGTAATTCATAAAATACTGGTTTTTCAGAGGCTTGCAAAATAATTTTTAACTCCTAATCATGAAATGTATGGTTTTGGTATTTACGGCAAATTATTTTCGCACCACGGCGAATACCTGTTAGATAGACCGGCCGCGGCTCTGATCACAGTGATCAAAAGAGTCATAGTAATGAGAATAATCATAATAATCAGAACAAACACAGTGAAAATCATAATCAGAAGTAAATTTTGAATAGAATTAGAATGTGAATCTGTATCAGATGCTAGTAAGAATAATAAAACAAGAAAAATAATCTTTAGTAGCAAGGTCCTCCTGAGTCAAATAGGGATCATCAGGAGGTGCCTAATTTTACATTAAAAGTCAACGTACAGGTTATCTATGGAATCATATGCTCAAAAATAGGGAATCATATGCTCATGTAATAATAATAAACGACTTTATTTCAGGGAGAGATTGAGAGTAGATAGTCTCTTCTTTCATATAACCGTATGTCATAGAAAGATTTAAAAAAAGGAGTTTTTGGGATCAATAAAAGAGAAAAGGCCATCATAAGAAGGAATCATTACACAAGGAAAGCGCAAGTCTGCACTTAGGAAAATAATAAAACCCTACAGGTAAACACCCACAAGAAGGAAGACGTGAAAAGCTTAATTACTGAAAATCCTAAGTACGTCTAAGTACTGAAACATACGACATTGGTGAATAATATGTAGCACACGAATGTTTGGTTATCAATGGATTCAGTTTGTTTGGAGTCAATTTGTCAATAGAATAATCGTAAATAATAGAACAGGAAACGGTCAATTTACGGAAGAATCACAGCAAATATATTGATTGCTGCCAACTTGGTCATAAGCGCCTTATCCTGCCGATGAGAAATCCCAGGATGCAGTGTTACTACAAAGATTCCACGAGTATTCCTTTGTTTACTGCCACTCATAATTGATCCATGAGGGTTGCAACGTCAGCGATGTTAGTTACTCCTATTAGCCGGAACGCACCAAGAATTAGGTCACCATTCGAGAGCCAGGCTAATATTCAGAACGTTTGCAACGAAAATCAATGCCTCCACTCAGGTTTGAATCCTTAAGCCTCTAAGGCATGTGGGACAACATCTTTCTTCCGATTTTATCCTAAGGATCTTCAAAATTGTCGTGGTATGGGTCACAAGATAGTTTATTACACTTTTGTCTGTAAAGTATTCAGCCCGAAGGCCGGTTGGGACCTCATCCCCTCTGCCATCATTTACGTAGAGCTAGGAGAGGGAAATGAGGCTTACTAGGCAACATGAGTAGTGAGGTAGTTTGCGCTTGCTTTCCTCGCTGAACCAAAATGCTATAAGCAGAACAAGCCCACGTTAGAGAAGTACAATGACTCTACGAGTATCACTTTTCGTCACATTGCATAAGGGGACTCCTTAATTAATACCATTATTCAGCATGACTCATACTTCAGTAGCTTTCATATCATCACAGCCATGAACAAGACTGAGACAAAAGTGTAAAAAAGATACATTTTTCTCAATGCCGTACCAGAAGACAAAAGATAAATATTTCATTCATCAAGGTATGGTAGCAGGACCGCTACACTTTTATCAACTTTTTTCCTTTTTTAGTTAGTGAGCCGAAAAGGCGCACGTCATTTTGTTATGAAAGATTTACAAAAACAGTATTTGTCGTGGAAACTACAAAAAACAATATTACAATGTTAATCATTCTTCTCAATGGCTTACTGCAACGACCTCTACACGTTCCGAATTTGAAAATTCCGAAAAAGTCGGAAATTATCCTTTTCCGCTGTAATTGGTTACGTTTAAAACCTTGCGTGTATTTAACGCCTGAATAAATCGAAGAATGATACATGGAACTATTTGATCTAATCTTTTAGGAATGGCTTTGCGAAGCTTCCAGCTCAGAATAAAAAACTGTCCTTTTTGGTACCTTGGTTAACGACTGTAATCCGTTCCAAGATTGTCGTCGTTAACCAAAACCGTCGTTATCTAAGGCACGATTTTCCACAACCATACCACATGTAAAATAAGCAGATAAAACTCATTTAAATATTATTAAAATATGGTGCAATTATTTGATCAGTAGTATTTGCAACAAAAATATTATCAATGAATGAACATATATCATTATATATTGAATAACATTAATTAAATAGTCATAAAAGAAGTTTTCATCCGTCAATGTTCATCAGAAGGCGTCGTAAACCAAAGCCTGCGTCGTTACCCAAGATACGTTACTCAAGAGAGTTTTTGGTCACAGCCAGTCGTCGTTAACCAAGTACGTCGTTAACTATGGCCGTCGTTAACTGAGGTATATTCAGACTATTTTTTCTCTTCTTTTTAAGAGCGTAGATTTGAGAGCGCGAGCAAGAAGCTAAGATTCCAGACGAGTTGGAAGGGAACGAGGTCGAAAATTCACCAACTCCGCGTTATATAATTTGGGCGCGGTGAACAACAGGGTATGCGACAGAGTGAGGTATTTTGTTTTTGCTTTCCTCGCCTTTCCTTTCAGAATGCGATAGATAAAACAAGTCCACATGTTGCAGCACAATGACCCTTTGAAGAGCTCCTCTATAACATTAAATAAAGTGTGACCAGAATAAGGGCTACACCTCAGCATCGCTCACCCCTCAGTAACTTTCATATTATGATAACTATGAACGAGACTGAGGCAAAATTAAATGTGGAATACTTTTTCTTCTATCCTGTACCGAAAGAAAAATGAAATACATTCGATTCGTTAAGAAAGGAAAGCAGGAACTCACTATCTCTGTCCTCATTGTTTAAGGATTGATGGCTCAATTCCTTTCTATTTTTGTATTGCTAAACTCAAAAGAGGACAGAAAATGTGTATACCATTAGGTCTCCAGCACATCTTAAAGACCAATTAACACACTCAGTGCTACGCCTCTGTTACGCTAATGAGCTCTCACTACTCACTGTTGGCGGTTTTAGTGCAAATGGTATTCACTGCTGTCTTAGGACTGTATCCTGGCATAAAAATAGCGGCCGTAGTCCATTTCCCTGCAAAGTTTGAGCATCTGTTGTGTTTTTGCAAATAAATTCTTTCTACTCCGCAGCAAACGTTTTGAATAGAAGAGCACTGTCATTTAGCGCTGGCAAGCAAGGACGAATAATAAAGAATGATTTTTTAAGACTTAGTCCAATGAGAATCTGAATTGAGTGTCGGCCAAGTGAGTGTCAGATTAACGAGAGAATCCCATTGATATTCATGGCCAAGCACACGGCCGTCTTGATTCCGTTCACTTTCACGGATTCGGATATCTTACATTCATTTCCTGTATCTTCGTAAAATCTCAGATTCCAGACGTCTTCCATCAAAGAGCATGAATTAGCTTTCAATTAGCCTTTCATTCAGTTGGAAGGGGTTTCCTCTCGGGCGTTACATCAAAACTGGTTTCAGTTCATTCACAAATCTCGCAAAGCGGAAATCTCATTAACAGTGCATTTGCCTCGAGCTTTTCGCTTACTACTGCATTTTAAACCTGACGTATATGCTTTACGTAATCAAGGAGACAAAGACTCAACCAGGTGTACCAAAGCAAATGGGATTACACTATGGTATCCGCAATCGGCGGTCCAAGGGGAAGGACGAAGGGGATGATCGCTCCCCTCCTTAATGACTCTTTAGTACTGGTAATATTCTATAGTACCTACTTTGCTTAGGTAGGAGCTTAAAGCCAGTTGGTAAAAGTTTTCCACGAATACTGTACATTAACTTCATTTATCTCGACAAAATGGCATTTTAATAGTTTATTGGAGATGGTTTCATAAAGAAATCGCTTTAAATTGCTCCCCTGGCAAGTTCTGCTCTCCCCCTTTTCGGAGGATTTTCACACCCACCCCTCGTAGCCGCAAAGCAAATTTTCCATTCCGAGAAATTTCAATTTTACGTATATAAATCCGAAAGATTCCAGAATGTCCCTCTGTCTTGTCGCCAATGTATAACGATATCCATCCAAGACGTTTAAAAGGTCTATCACTACAACTTTTGATATTTTTATCTCAAATGACGATTTTATTGAATTTCCCTTACGAGAGATGTTACGTAACGGAGAAGGAGGAAGATTTCTTTAAGTATGGCAAAATCCGGAAGTCTTCCGTAATGAGAGGAGATTTCCTAGATGCAATCTCGAAAATAGTTGATAAAGTATATCCGTTCACGACTTTCATTAACACGATTTTCTAGCTGTATACTATCTTTATGCCGTTGGCCATTTCCGTTCATCTCCCTAGACACTGATGAACCCCGTGTTAATTCAGTCTGTATGAAGCTGTCACCGGCTGTGTTCTACAATCATCATCCTAAAGCCGTTTAAGAACAACAGCTTCGTGCCTGAGCAAATTTTACGAATTATATAACCAAGTAAGAAAGAAAAGGAGGAAATATCAGAAAAGATGTACCTCGTTTCTGAATAAATCATCCACTAGAAAAGTCAATCAGCCTACTTTGTTCGCTATCGCGAGCTTGGAAATAATTACTGTAATTTTATTACTAAATTCTCTCTTTCATTATCGTTAGGAATTTAATTATTCGATCAAATTATTTAATTTAGTATGAATTATCGCTTGATTTATAATCAACAGAATTTGTTTGGTAAAGGAAATGAAAGCATTCGTTGCAAGATGGCATTTTAAGCTTAGGATAATCTTCCGATCCGTTAAACTATTGACTTTTGAAATAGGAGAAGAAAACTATGTGATTCAAAACAAAGAACCTTCGAAAGAACGAGATACGTCTGCTAGGGAATGAAAAATTCATGGAGGGGAAACTGTCGACTTGTAACCCAACTTCCAGTGTTTTTCCTTAGTATCTTCAATCATATTTAGTAAAGGGACTTGATCATATGTCCGCTATCATCATGATTGTTCTCAATTATTAAATGATTATTTTCTCACCTAAGCCAAATGCTCATATACGCTCAGCAGTGTCTACATTTTGATCGACAATAGCGTCCAAGTTAACTTGCTGGCTTACCCGTCATAAATTCATTTCCTAAGGTACTTGGATCATATTTTTAGTTAATTACTTCCGTCGATAATTGCTATCCATATATATTCATGAAGAAATGAAAATAATACGTTCAATGAACTTGCTCAAGAAGCTTTAATCACTTTATCATGTAATTATATGACTAGTATCCTTCTTTGCGTATCTACACTTTTTACTGCAGAGTGCCAAGATGGTTAATTGAAAATCGAGGTAGGCCATTTGGCAATCAGCAAACATATAGCACTTTTCCACAAATATAAAACAACATTTCCGTCCCAGAAATTTGCGTCCCTAGAACATCTGCTTCCTGGGTGTTTATTTATGGCTATTTTGATGTTTGTTCTTGGTTATTTTTGTTTAATCTACATTTATTCCTGCAAGCCTCCTCTTAGCGCGTGTCAGGGATGATATAAAGCTATAAGTAAAATATCGTTGCCCATACAAATGGAAGCGACATGTGTCAATATGTGACAGGCTCAATGAAGGAGGGTAATTGAATCTTTGGATCTTAATCTAAGGTACTGACAGTGTAGTGTATTGACAATTTGACAATTGACAGCGTATGCGTTTCTTATATTACATTAGTGTTATTCCTAAGAGAGTTATATTACATTGCGGAAAAGCTAACAACTTAACAATACATATGTTCAGGAACACAAATGTCCGGGACGAAGATTTCCGGGAGGCAACTGACCATTCACGGGGAGGCAGAGGGGACGAAAAGATATTGAGGGCAGTGGCACTCCCTCTCCCCATTCGGTATGTTTCTGTACCCCTCCAATGCGAAACTTTTCGGTTCCCTCCAGAAATTTTCCAACTCAATGATACTGAAGTAATTTTCTTCGTCTTTAAAAAAAAAAGCCGAAAGTGAAGTTTTTAACTAGAATTAATTTAATTAGAATGAATTGCTCTCACTGCCCTACAGTAAATTAACCAAATATAATCAGGGAAAGCAAATCTTCGTTAAGAGAAAATCGCCGAAACTTAAAAAAAAACTTGCTGACGTGGGATTTTAACGGCAATTACTGATATAAATATGGGGGGAAAAGCATGAAACGATTATCGTTCTTTGTTACGATTTATTGGAAGATAATATATGGGGAATTCTGAGCACTCCAAAGAACTCTATTGGCTGTTGGAGGCGAAGCATCTTGCGCATAAAGATTTAGGCATGAGCTATTGCCGGCATTCTGTGGTTGGCCGCAAGTTCTATTGGCGTTGGATTACTTTCGCGTTGACGCTTTCGGCTCTCAAAATAGAAAAGCAATAGAAGCCTGCATAACCCCAAAAGAAAACTAATGCAATGCCTCGTATACGATTTCTGCTGTCTTGAGAAGCTGTAGTTGGGCTCATACATCCTCTTCAGGTGATTTCCTCAACCGGTTGTCTTCATTCCTCTGGTTTACCTTGAGACTTCGCCGATTTAAATCAGTAAAAGACAGGAACAACAAGGGAGGCCACAGCCCCTCATCAAATTTTCTTGCGCCCCCCTCCATTTTACACGCCTGCCTGTATTGAATTCCTCCGAATGCACATCTTAAATTTTTAATTTGAAAAATCTCTAATTTGTCGATCTCTTTCATGGAAATTCCCCTCCATTTCCCTCCAAATGGCCTCGTCTAATGTTTATGGCAAGATAGTGTTTTGGCTAATGAGCCAAACGTCCTATTTAATGAAAAACGTTATCTGGTAACTAATTTCTGTAATTTAATGCCAGAACAAGTTAGACACTGGATAGCAATAATATCTATTCCATGAAGTGAATATTCTCTAGCGAGATATGGTGGAATTCCATTACAAATAAAATAATAACAACAACTTGTACTTTCCACAAATATATTTTTTGGTTAGCAACCAATGGTTTCGAACTTTCAGTTCATCTTCAGGCTGAACTGAAAGTTCGAAACCATTGGTTGCTAACCAAAAAATATATTTGTGGAAAGTACAAGTTGTTGTTATTATTTTATTCCATGAAGAATATTTGTCCCTTCTTGGGGACATTAAAATAATGAAAACTTCCTCTAACCCCTTCATTCTAGGTTAACCTTCATACCTTCTTCTATGTTGTGTGGTAGACTAGAAGTATATTCCCTGTGGAACAACCCTTTGAAGTACATCTGTATAAGCTTTAACATGCTTGAATAAACCAGGAATGAGTAGCAAATCCAAAATGTGCAGTTTTACAACTATCTGGGCAGTTGAGTGATTAACTTTGAAATACCTGGGTCCCTGAGAGCTTGAGTTCTCCAAGAAATACTTTTTTAAATTCTACAGTTTCTCATAGAATTTTAGTTTTTATATACACCTTGAAAGGAATGATATAAACTATATCACAAGGATTTGTGGTAGTTCAGTGGTAAAATACCCGCCCAGAAAGTGGAAGATATGGGTTTGTGTCCCGACATGTCACTATTTTTCACACCTGTTATTCCTTGTATGAACCATATCATTTTAAACATCAATCACTTTTATTGATGAAATTGTGTTTTTAAAATACAAGACTATTTAATGTATATATTTAAATTTCAGATGATTTGCACATTAGTAATGAAATTCGAACAAAATTTAAAATATTCTTGTGCAACAAATAATGTCAATATGCACTAGTTAAATAGTTTATGTTAACAATTTAAAATAATCTTGGGTCAGTTCATTTCTATTTATAATTATCTATCAAACTGTGTTTTTTTTTAACATTATCTTTTTCAATCATCTCTGATGAAGCAGAAAATTTCATTCTCCTACAACTAAAGTGAAACAAATCCAGTCAACCACTGAATAGTCAACAAGGGTCAAATATGATGAACCTTTTTAATAATTTGCATATCTATATTACCTTCTTTTGAATTTCAAGAACCTATAGTATGCTTTTAATACCATTATTATTCAACCCTCTATTAGTATACAAATAATATGCAAGTCACTGATGAAGCTGAACTCCAACAAGCAAGAGTTCAAGGGGTCAGCATTTTTTAGTTTATTTACATTTTTTGCTTGTAGAGGTTTCTCGTAGATTAAATTTCTCACTCAAAATTTCTCAGTTATAGAGGTTCAAGAGCAGCCTCTTTGAGCTGTAGAGATTTCCATTAACCCAGGTCAAGCAACTATTTCTCTCACTTGCAAGTAATTACAAATTGATGTATTTTTAAGTTGATTTTCTTACTGAGTAACTGATTTTAACTGAGTAATTAGGAAGTGTTAGGTCAAACTAGAATAAAGTTATTGTTCCTAGTTGCCAAAATTTCCAAAAAGTGTAAATGAGTGTTGTTTCCCTAGATAGATGGCTATAAAAACAATTGGAAGAGCAGGATGAGGAATGCTTGGGGAACCAATAGATAGTAATTTATTATGTAGTTATCAAAAGACCTAATTATACAACAATTTTACTCTTAAAAAATCCATCAGTTTGGTTAGTTTTTCTGTTGGGTACTTTAAAAATGTTTTCAAGCTCATAAATTAAAAGTATCATCAAAAGTTGACTAATCAATACCCATCAAGATTTCAAAAAATCTGAAAACCATCTATAGCACTTTAAAAGCTTCTTGCTTCTTGGAAAAGGAGTCTTCCTTTCCTTTCTTTCTTCCTTTTGTAAAACTCTTATTTGCCTGATTTCCTTCATCTTCACTGCCATTTCTATTCATGGACAAGCTCTGGAGTACACAATCCTCCTTACTCAGTGATTGACTGTTGTCAACTAATTTGCCTTTGTATACCAATACAAATGTGTGTGTCACAAAGTGACCCCTCTCAGAACAAAATAATACTTGCATTTTATCTTTCAAAATCTGCATAATGTGATGCATTTAATAGAAGACACTCTTCCTAATAGAGGTGTATGGCATGGAGCTCCAAATGTGATTCACTCCTGTAGAAGTTTCTAATTCCTAACTTATATAGGATTTGGACATGAAAATGGCAGTAACCAGTTATTAGTTCAATCACAGAGCCTTCTTGCTTATCCTGGTCCCACTTATCCAGACTCAAATGTAAAAAATGTTTAGCTGCAGATCTTTCTGTTATTGCTTATGCAACAAAATTCTAAAGCTATTAAGACTAAAAGTGGCAAACATAGCTCTGAGTTTGAGACCATGTGCAAAAAATATTACAGGAAGTGTCATTTAATTAGATCCTGTACAATCTGATAATAATTACTGCTATGTAATTTGACAATATTCTTATCGATTGGGAATTTATTTCTTGAGCTCAAAACAGGTTTCCACTGATAATTTTTTTCTCTTTTCCAGCTCCTCAGTTACACTCACCAATCACTCACTCATCAAACATTGAACAAATTTCACCGTAAGTGAATACGTTGCCCTCTTGGATATCTGGAGGCCTGGTCACACTTCATGCTGGCAAAAGGAGAAGCATTCAAAGGTATTTCTCTGCTAATCTGACTTTTCTAACTCAACTCTTGATGCAATGTACATAATCAAGAAAAAATTTCAATGACACAATCATGAGAATTCCATTTATCTCAGGCCTTTATGTTAATAATTTGCTGAGCTCGAGCTGCTGGTGATACCATAAATTTAAAAAGAGTGATCTTTTAATAATTCACTTGCATTCACTCGCTTAAAGAAAATCATGTTAATAATCCTTCTTTCTTCACTTCTGTACCTGTAAAGGACCATTTGTCAGTTACATACTCCTGGGGAGTTAACAGAATCATAATATTTAGCAGTAGGTTACTTGAGAGGTATGTTAGACAACGCATTCTTGTTACATAAACATCTGGCAATGTTTTCCAGTTTGTAGAAAGAAGATGACTTACGCTTCTGGTGACAGATCTCTTCTTAAAGGCTGACTCTTGCAGATGTGTGGCATTACTTTTTAAGTTCATTAATTTATTCCAAATATCACATTTGGTTGTAGATGACAAGGATTGAGGTAAAGGTGTTAAATTTTGCACAATGAAGTTGTGCGGCTAAATCCCAAGGAATAACAAGTGTAAAAAATAGCAACATGACTGGGACTATAATGTAAGCTACAATAAATGTGAAATACTAATAAAAGTAATAAATTAACTTGTGACATCTGATGGCTAATCTTTAAATGACTGAGAACCTCATTCTGTTCCTTTTTTGGTTTCACAAATCCCCAAAAATGTTATGCTTCCACTTACATATTGAGATTTTATCAAAATTTCATGTTAAGTACTATTAAGAAGATGAAATTAATTACAGAAAGATTAAGTCTCAAAATGATTATAACCCAAATTAATTAACAGACAAATATGTACAAAAATTCAAGAATTTAGCAAAATTGAACACTAATTAAAACAAATATTTAAACTCATAGACATAGTAGAAATTTTAAAAGTGCTTCAACAGCTAAGGTCATTATGTATGTGAGCCCCTACTGGGAATCAAACCTGGGACTACTTTTACCAAGATTGAACATTTTAACTACATAGGTATGAGAGAGCACATCCAGAGACCTAAATGGCAACATGGTAACAACTTCTTGGATAAATAACAGATTCAATATCATAGAAAAATTTTTGTATACTTGGTAACAATTAATTCCAGCAAAGGTACATCTTTTTACCCTAACTTATCTCTGCCATAATGAAACTTTAGGTTTTAATAAATACTGTCCAGTCTTAAGTTCAACAATTCAGCGTAAGTTTGACCTTCAAACTTCTTTTTCTCCTAGGCTATTATTATATTGTCAGAATTTAAAGTTAAGCAAGGTTGATGGCTTTAAAGTAATGCATTACTTCACTCCGCATTCTATTAGAAAAGGGCAAGTAAAAGACCCAATGTACACATAAGTGTTCTTCCTTTGGTAGGTTCATATACCCTAATATTCTGTACTCAATGCCATTTCTTCCATTTGCTGGTAACTTATCACACTCTTTAAGTCATTTACCAACTTCTGTCCTTATATTCCACTCTCCTTTTCCCCTGAAGCAATCCCTCTCCTCTCAATATTTGATCCATCTATTTCCTCTATCAAAGCTATATTACTTTGGTTAAAACCCTCTCTTCCCCAACCAATTCTAATACCTTTATGTTTGTTTTTCTATCAACTTAACTTACCCTTTCCATTCTATGCCACAATCACATCTTGGAGACTTCTAAAAATGACCCAACAAGAAAAAGAATAAAACCCTGCTGTTTATTGAAATATCTGTTTGCATCCACACCAAAGCAAATCTTGTTAAATTAGTGTACTAAAGCCAAAATTCTCATTTATCTGGCCCTTGCTGAATTACAATGCATGTACAGCCTACAATCTCTCCACAATCAGCCAATTAAGAAAACAGAAAAATATTAAAATAATTTATGCACAGCATTCTCTCAAGGTAAGACAAATTTGAAACTGGGTAGAAATAAATTCACTTGATCAATATTCTACTAAAGTTTAATAACATAACAGTCAATTCTCTCCATCATCAGGCACACATACCACAACTCATGAGAACACATATGAATATGGCTTCTTTAAATTTATATTTAACATTGAGGGCCTACAAAGGAAACTCATCCCTAACTACATTGGGATTAACTCCTCTTCAGCATCAACAGCAGCCTGTTTTTCTATAGAGACCTCCAAGCTCATCTTAATGATTAACAACCTGAAATTGAATTTTTCTTAGAAATAGAATGTAACAACAAACTTAAAAGCACAACTCTGACTTTTCTGTCACCTCCTCCATTGCCGATCTAAGGGGGGTAAACTGAGCTACCTCAAACAATTAGAGATAATACAACACAGAGAACATAATTACACGCTCACATACATGCATCTCTTCCCCCGCCACTCCCCGTTGTTGTTGACCGTTTCCCTCCTTCCACCACTCCCTGCCCCTTTACAGTCCATTCCCTCCAACACCAGATTCTGTGTTCTCATTGGCCCTGTTTCATATATATTCTCATGAGTTGTGTTATGCGTACCTGATGATGGACAGAATTGCTCAAAACCAGTCGTTTTATTAAATTTAAGTGGAGTATTGACCAATTGAATTTATTTCCATCCAGTTATGGAATTCCACATAGTTAAGGCTTCTTCTATAGATTATTGAAAATTAATTATGGTAATCCTTCAACTACTGGGACAAAATTTCTGAAAACTTCTGTGGTTTGAAGTATTTTATTTTTTGGGACCAAAGTCAAACAAAAAATGAGAGGGTTGGGAGATTAAGATAAAAAACAAATGTTGCACAGATAACAAAAAAGTTCATAGAAGAGAGCGTAGTTTGTAAAGAATTTAATTTTTATTTTATAGAGTATACCACAACTTGCAGCACTTTCATTAATTTTATGTATTCTTTGCATCAACGGAATTAAACCTTTCTTTGTTGCTTCTTGTTAACTATTTCCCAACTGTGCTCAGTAGCTGGAATGGTACTACATTTTTTTTATGAAATACACCCAACTAAACTCAATTATTCTACTATCATATCAGGTAAGATGCTGGCTTGGAGAGCTTGGGAAATTCTAAGAAGTTTAAATGAAGCAACTGAATCCCTATACTGAATCTACCTCATGTGCCTCATATTCTTCAAATATAGCACATTTAAATAAAAAAAAGTATTTAAAATGTACTTATTACAAAAAATGTTTTTATTTAAAATTGCAGAGTGCAATTTCAGTCAGAGAGAGATTATTATAAGAAAAATATTAAAACACGAATATAATAATCAAAGTGTGGTAAATCAATTAGCTCAAATATTTTTACATGATATGGAACTGCAGAGTTTGGCTTTGTTACTAGTCACTTAATTTTTTAATTTTTAATTTATTAATGTTCATAAATAAAAATAACAAAATTTTAATTACCCATGTATTACTTAGTTAAC
>KZ309817.1:13092-28443 GCA_000376725.2 Ladona fulva
AAAGGAAATTAACTTTTATTAACCTACTTTTCTCCTTAATTGCTTTACATTAGAGTTATTCTCTTTTTGGATTTACTATTTTGATGTTATCATTAGAATCTGTTTGTTTTTACATTTATGTAAGCTCAAACATAATTTTGCATTGCTCAAAAAATTGTCAGTTTTAATATGTAAGCTCAAACATAATTTTAGACTAATATTATCTCAATTGAAAGGAAATTAACTTTTATTAACCTACTTTTCTCCTTAATTGCTTTACATTAGAGTTATTCTCTTTTTGGATTTACTATTTTGATGGTATCATTAGAATCTGTTAGTTTTTACTTTTGTGCATTATGAAAACGATGTTTTATATTACTAATTATTATTTTATGTTTGCAAAGGTGATTTCTTTGACAATCGCTGGCCGCTTCAATGAAACGCAAGAGATTGTTCTACAGACAGAAAATAGACAGGTCAGCAATGGTCCTGAACCTCCAGCTACTGTTGAGCCTGGGCCAAGTAGTGCAGTTACAGGAGGGGCTGTACGAAGTGTAGCAAGGTTACTTGGAGCAGCAGTAGCAGCTTCAGCATCCGGAGTTCCCCAAAGTCCATCATTAGCAACAACACCTGCTGCTCCATCAAATGGAGGGCCAGTTGGTACCACTCCTCCCCCTCCTCCAAGACCTCCAGACCAGTTTCGTAGTCCTAATGTTGTTGCACCTGGAAGTGACCCCATCCCTATTCCTCCGAAGAATGTGTCAGTTGGAGCCAGACCTGGTGGATATGGTCCATTCCCATTTGCTAGTATGACTCATGCAGCCCATGCTATGCAAAATAGGGAATCACATCACCAGGGGACTAGTGTAACACCAGCAAGTTCATCAGGAGCACCTGCATCTGCTGCATCTTCTACCCAAACTGCAGTAGTAGGGCCTGTTGTTCCTCCTACAACAGGAGCCCCCAGACCATCCTCTACTCCAACAAGGTTTCGGAATGTTCCCCCACCTCCCTATCCTGGCACTGCCAGTAGCCTTTCCACATCCAATACTCCACAGCCTTCTGCCTTTGCTGCAACACCTGCTGCTGGAGCNTTTTTTTTTCTGTTGCTGTTGTTCTGTTCCATTTCTGATCAACCAATTAAACTATTGTTGATATTATGTATTGAAATTGTTCATAATCATCATGATTTTATCAATCGCCCAAACAATTTGTAAGATAATTACAAAAAAATAGGATATAAGGTTAGGTTTCCCAGTAACTAAAGGATTTTTTGTAATTGTATCAGTGCAGGACCCATCCCATGTTGTTCAACCAAAGGTCTCTTTAAATCTTTGATGACTTAGTGTCTGCGCTACATTTTAGCTTGGTCTGGCACTTGTTCAAACAACCAAATGAAAACTGTCCGTTAAGTATTCAGCCCACAGGCCAATAGAAGTCTCATCCACTCTACCCTTAGCTACCAAGAGCCAGGAGAGGGGAATGAGGCTTACTAAGCAAGGTGATGAGTGAGGTAGTTTGGTCTTTCTTTCCTTGCTGTGCAAGAATGTTATAAGCAAAGCAATTCTACATCTACATCAATACCCTACAAGCTGCCTTTCCGCATGTGACAGGGGGTGTAAACACCATGTGTTCGAGCTATTTCTTTATCTTGTTATTATCATATATCGTTCACGGAAAGAATGAGTCCTTAAAACGACAATTAGTGAAACACGATGATTAAAAGTAACTCTATTAATGAAAAAAAATTAATAAAACATCTTTCTCAGCATTATTATGCCAGTTACTTAAGGGTCTGCAAAAACTATGATGATAATTAGTGATAAAGATTAATTTGGAGTTTAGCCATTAAGTTTGATGACCAAATACACACCCTGGGATCAGACCCAGTACGTTCTCCACCTTTGATAGACTTGCTACAAATTAGGCTCGGCAGAAGATGCCTTGAAAGCTATCAATTTTTTTGTATTTATCAAATAAATGGATAATATGTCACCATTCTTTTCACTTTTGGTAGGCATCTTTTGAATGTGGAATAGATGAATCAGAAATTTACTTGGGTTTTTTAGATGAGGTTTACTTTTATTTTCTGTATTTTATTTGACATTATTATCGATCTTTCTTTGTTTACTTATTTTTTTGCTGGTGTTATCAGTGTTAGCTGTTTCCTGTCATTTGCTTTAGATTTTAAGAATTATAGAGTCCACGTTGGTGATATTTATGAATACACAGCTATGAAGCATATATCATCATCTTGTAAACTAATGACAGAATTTGAAAGGTTGATTTTTATGGCCATATTTGAAAGACTAATTCAAATTTTGCGATCCTGATTAAATACTAACCTATTCGGAAGTTGCTAGAAATCAATTGCATGGAAAATTAACCATTTTATTCAACCCATATTACTTACTTTAAAAAATGTGGAATCTAATATTAGATTAGTAGATTCATTGTGGTATACCTCAACTGCTTTTATAGTAGTACTGATATAAGTGCTTATATAGCTGAGGTGATTTTGCATATCTGGGCTCCCAGCTGGGTTCAAACCTGGGAATGCTTTAACATATGTTGAATGCCCTACTCACTTAGCTCTCCAAGAGCTTTCCCTTCCATTTACTGCTATTCTAGTCAAACAATGTTTGTTGGTTGATTATTATCTTTGGAAAAGAATTATGTTTGTAGAAAAATGTTACATATACCTGTCTACTTATAATTGCCGCTCTAATCTAAATTTCTAATATGAATATAATTTCATAATTCCAGATGCTGAATTTATCCAGACTACAGATTTCTTGTGGAAAGTTTTGGTAATAACTTTGGTTAGCTGTCTTCCTTTGTACATTTTGAAATTCTTGAGGAAGAAGTTCTCTCCTCCAAGTTACTCCAAGCTTTCTTGAATCTCTAGATTGAAAGTCAAACTTTTATTACCAAAGTCATTTTTACATGTATTATGTCATTAATTAACATGTACTCTTAATTTATTTAAATGCTTAAAAAAAGCTTTTTTTTCGGTCCCTTATAGGTAAATTTTTATGTAATCATCAGAGTTAACTGCATCTTTTTCATCATTGAAATAGTATCTCACCTTTCATTCTTCTATGTAATTCTTGCTTTTCTTGTCTCAGACAATGAATCATCTTAATCTAGTGCAAGTTGTATCATATTTTGAATAATAACAATGACTGAAACTTCTGCTTTATAGTATTACCATGATTGTTGTTGTCATTATATATCACACTTGTTAGTAAGTTAACTTTAAGTGGATACTCTGCATTTGTGAATTATGATAGACTTTCCTACTACATTTACCCATCATCTGCCATTTTTATATACAATATTACTACTTGTCTTCTTTTCAAGTGAGTGTATTTATTTTATTGCAATAAAAGTATAGTTTATTTGAATACATTTTTAAAATAATTATTACTTGTCCTTTTAATTATTTACCTAAAGGGAGCTTATATATAGACTGTTTGCTTAATAGATCAAGATGCAGAGATAAATAAAAAGCACACACTTTAACTAAACGTTGATTTGTTTTGCTGCCCTCTTCTACATATTTCGTGGAACATTTTTTTTTTTTTTTTCGTTTTCCTCCTCAGACGCCCAATTGCCAATACCATTTTACCTCCCTAACATGATATTATTTAATGATGATAACCGAAAGTATAATATTTATATTCATACATAATTGGATTTATCTTTCTACTACGGTTAAATATATGACAATTCTGTTGATAATGTACCGAGTTGTATTACTACTAACAGATTCCACACTCGTTAATAATACCTAGTTCACAATAAAAAAAAACATCTTAATGCATTATGCTTACCCAGATAAATTGGTTAATACGTTCACTAAATGAGTGCCATCACATCAACAGAGAAAACTGTTTTAAATTATCTGCTGATTGCGCTTTCGAGAAAAATAATTAATACTATTGCATGAAAATATGCGAAGTACATTGTCAGTTGACTAGCACAACTAAACTTTTGTAGTACTCAGATTGTTGAGCTTACTCGAAGGCGTAGATATTTAAAGGTCTTATCTTTCTCTCCGTAGGATTAGGTCCTAAGTTACGCTAAAAAAGAAAAATATAGCTAAATAATTCTCCGCATATAATCCAGAGTTGTCATAGAAGGCTCATTATCATCACAAACTTAAGCTACATTACAATCGGGTTAAAATAAGCGTTACTGAAGTATAAATCGATGCTACATTTAGCCAAAAATAAAAAGATAACACTTGTTTTCCGATTGCTGACCGTTGAAATTACATAACCTAAAGCTTTCTATGCTCTTTCCAATTACATTCCGCATCAACACATACCTCGTTAATAAAAAGTGCCTCTTAATAGAAAATGGTTTTTCTATTTCTCTTTTCGTCTAACCATTGAACAAATGATTCCTAAAAATAGTCTTTTTATTAACTGCGATCATTAGAGGTAAAAATCATTGAAAATACAGAAAATTGCTTATCGATAAAAAATAAATAAATAAACTAAGCCAATATTAACACAACACAGAAAAATAAGCAATATTTCTAACAATGGTGATCTTTAACATACGGACGTTCTTATGACCTGACAGAAAGATAGTACAATAAATTTCATCATATTCCATTAAATAATCATTTACATTTTCAGTAATTATTTGGTGATAAATATTATTCTTAAGAAAGTTTTTACATTTCTTTCTAATGAAACTTTCAATTTCTTCCACAATAAAATAGCTTGCTGCGAATTCCGATATTCAATTTAGAAAGTTTCCGATAGGTGGTACACATAAAAGGCCTTCTGCTCTCCATATTTGCTCTTAAGGAGCACTTACATCTTTTATCTGCTGGAGGTTGCTTCAATTTAAGGTACAGTAGCTTAAAGATTGTTGGCTTTTCTATTTTGAAATTGTCATCGATTTTTTAAGATTTTGTACTTACGTCGTTTTAACCTTGTTCGAATCCTTACTGATATATACTTCATGTTCAATAGATGGCTTCAGCCGGAGTGACAAAACTATCTAAACCTCAAATGAGAGGTCTTCTTAATAGTCAAATTACCAGAAATTTGGTGGGGGCTTTAGTGTGTAGCATAGGCGCTGGACTTGCATTTAAGTTTCTGGTGGGCGAACCCAGGAAAAAGAGATATATCGAATTCTACAAGTAAGTTCGTACTATGATGATTTTCATCAATGTTCACCGTATGATTTCAGTCATATGGTTTAGAATGTCTTATGTAAATGAGTATCTTATATGAATTGCAATGATTCCAGACTGCAGATGTAAAAATGACCCTGCCGATTGATTTTTCAGGAACTACGATGCCGAGAAAGATTTCGAGAGAATGCGGAAAGCTGGAGTTTTTCAATCAGTGAAATAAAATTATTTTAGTGTAATTGTGAGTTATCCTCATGAGAATAAAATGATTTCATAATATGATAAAATGAGTTCATATTATTGTTTAAATATTTTTCAGGTAACCTTCATGGCGATCAAAGAAGAAATTTATAAGTGTATTGGTAATTCAAGTATTGTAAATAATTCAGTCATCCTGTAGTAACTATTATCCTAATAAAAAAGAAAAAAGGTGTTTAGTGAAGTTTGATTTCTAATTCGCCTACCCTATCCCTTAAAACCTAGCGTAAAATGATTTCGATCGAATGTTTGTTAAAAAACCAGCCTAAAGTATAATTGCCATAGAAAACAGCAGTAGGCAAGTGTATTATCAATTTTAACTAACGATCGACTTGCCAACACATCAAGTAAATTAGTGAATAAGTTCCTTAATATGAAAGTCGGAGTTTATAAGTATACACTTAAACAATAATCCGCAGTTCTGATTTAGGTTCACCGCTCGAACGAAAGGAAAATGAATAAAATCGGTATTTTCAGAAACTACAATAAACTCCCTAATCCCTTGCACCAATAAGATACCACGAAAACGCGATTTCAACATGGCTGGTGGCGGGAAGTTTACCCATAATGCAACTGATTGATTTGCGCATGTCAGTTTGGAGCATTGCAAATGGCGGCACTTGTTATTGTTCCATGGCGTTTATGACTTCGTCCAAATTATGCCTGAATTTTCCTCACTACCAGGTAAGGTACAGTTCAGTGACAATGAATTTTGATAGTTGGTTGTATGAATATTGTGTCGATCTCATCGTGTGGCGTCTCTCGGTTCTTGTGAAGCTGTATATTAAAGGCCAAAATTGGTGTTACGGATGATTTTCCGTCTTTACGGGATCAGTTTTCGAATCTTGTACGACTTTCTGCTGTCGAAATTCAGTGCCTCGGGATGACTGAAAGACATTTTAGTAGTCACTAAAGGATGCGTACAACTTCTGTAAATGTGAGTGAGCATTAATTCTGAATTCGACTCTTATATGTGTACTCATTTTGACGGAACTTTAGAAGCATGCTGCAGCGGAGCTCCACTCCCCCATGTCACAAAATGGAGGTCGCAATCCCCTTGAACGGCTTGGACCTAGTATGAAGCAATATTGTTAATTATATTGCTTGTTTGTGTGTTTAATCGTTTTAAATTGAATTTAAAAGTGATAGCACGGTATTTTAATGAAAGATGTGTACATGTTTATGAAATGTTTACACTGTTATGAAAGCTCCGTAGAAATGTTGACGAACGTGACTGAGTACCGTTCTGTGTACATCCGAAAAGTTTATTTAAACATGAAGTGCAGTTTATTTTCTAGGTATTCTTTCACTAAGAATCATATTTTGACGATATAATTATAGTTATCATCAATGTAAAACAGCATTTAGTGAAGTATTTTATGCAATGTCAGTTACAATAGCGAATAAATCAGGATGGATTAAAAGTATATCGTATTTAATAGCTTTTGCTTCAAAATGAATACGTTTCGAATTACGGAGGGTTATATTCAAGTAGCATTAATGGTTCTTTTTATACTTTCTCGGGTTTTCTTGCGAACGTAAATAGTTTATTTTTATAAATTAATTATTTAAATCGAATTCTTCTGAGGTACCTAGGTTTGAATTCACTCTGATATACTTGTTTTTATAAATTAGAGAATAATATCACCACTGAAGATATTTGATTGTCTTTGATAGCAGAAAGTCATTCTTTTACTTGATACTTCATTATGTCTTACCATTTTCTTCTTCGAAAATCGCACGCATTCCGGAAACATTTAAGTGAACTACCTACTTATACTATATTATAATTTCTCTTCCCAGATTGCCTAGTATACTCCCAATTCACTTATTGGTTTTGCCCTTGAATGTGATCTGGAAAGCATGTAAGTTAAATTCCGTTTAGCATGATCGTGTTTTATCTGACTTAATTGTGTCATCTTTTAACGGGTCGTAATTTTTTCAATTTAAAAGAGATGGCCGCAGACAGTGATGGAGATCTTATTGAAACTGTGGTCACATGTGAAGGAGATTTAACAGATCCTGCCTTCCCTGCTAGGTTTAACTATATTGTAAAAAATCTTTGCAATATTTTGTGTACAGGTATGTAATTCACTTATTTTCATTTCCCTCGTTGACTCCCAAACACATAAACGAGCATTGTTTCGATTGTTGAACGCAGGAAAATACAGTATGCCTCCTTGGATATTTTGATTAGGAAGTGCTAATACAGGTTATTTATTCTCTTAGGAAAAGAGGAATCATTGAGGGTTTCAAAGGTGGAGCCATGGAATTCTGTTCGAGTGACTTTTACTATTCCTCGAGAGGCAGCCCAACGTCTGAGGTTATTGGCTCAACAAGGAGATCTGTCTCTCAGACAGTTGGGTATTTTATCTGTCCAAGTAGAAGGAGACCAGGTAACTATTTTCTCAAGTATTTTGGTCAGACTTCTGATTGCAATTTCCAATTTATTGCTATAAATCAATAGTATTTTTATTCTTTTTTGCACATTAGTGTATGAAAATGTCAGTTTTCTTAAAATTCATGTTTTATGGAATGTACAGAAACTTTCATTTCTCAATTGAATGCATACTTGGTAACAATTGCATTGAGTGCTCAAGAAGTTGTTGATTCTGCTGTTCTTTCTAACATCCTATTATTTTAGTTTACAAACTTTTTAAATAATGGAAAGTGGCATTGCTCAAAAAATTGTGTTATAATATGTAAGCTCTATCATAAATTTAGACTAATATTACCTCAATTTAAAGGAAATTAACTTTTATTAACCTACTTTTCTCCTTAATTGCTTTACATTAGAGTTATTCTCTTTTTGGATTTACTATTTTGATGTTATCATTAGAATCGGTTTGTTTTTACATTTATGTAAGCTCAAACATAATTTTAGACTAATATTACCTCAATTTAAAGGAAATTAACTTTTATTAACCTACTTTTCTCCTTAATTGCTTTACATTAGAGTTATTCTCTTTTTGGATTTACTATTTTGATGTTATCATTAGAATCGGTTTGTTTTTACATTTATGTAAGCTCAAACATAATTTTAGACTAATATTACCTCAATTTAAAGGAAATTAACTTTTATTAACCTACTTTTCTCCTTAATTGCTTTACATTAGAGTTATTCTCTTTTTGGATTTACTATTTTGATGTTATCATTAGAATCGGTTTGTTTTTACATTTATGTAAGCTCAAACATAATTTTAGACTAATATTACCTCAATTTAAAGGAAATTAACTTTTATTAACCTACTTTTCTCCTTAATTGCTTTACATTAGAGTTATTCTCTTTTTGGATTTACTATTTTGATGTTATCATTAGAATCGGTTTGTTTTTACATTTATGTAAGCTCAAACATAATTTTAGACTAATATTACCTCAATTTAAAGGAAATTAACTTTTATTAACCTACTTTTCTCCTTAATTGCTTTACATTAGAGTTATTCTCTTTTTGGATTTACTATTTTGATGTTATCATTAGAATCGGTTTGTTTTTACATTTATGTAAGCTCAAACATAATTTTAGACTAATATTACCTCAATTTAAAGGAAATTAACTTTTATTAACCTACTTTTCTCCTTAATTGCTTTACATTAGAGTTATTCTCTTTTTGGATTTACTATTTTGATGTTATCATTAGAATCGGTTTGTTTTTACATTTATGTAAGCTCAAACATAATTTTAGACTAATATTACCTCAATTTAAAGGAAATTAACTTTTATTAACCTACTTTTCTCCTTAATTGCTTTACATTAGAGTTATTCTCTTTTTGGATTTACTATTTTGATGTTATCATTAGAATCGGTTTGTTTTTACATTTATGTAAGCTCAAACATAATTTTAGACTAATATTACCTCAATTTAAAGGAAATTAACTTTTATTAACCTACTTTTCTCCTTAATTGCTTTACATTAGAGTTATTCTCTTTTTGGATTTACTATTTTGATGTTATCATTAGAATCTGTTTGTTTTTACATTTATGTAAGCTCAAACATAATTTTGCATTGCTCAAAAAATTGTCAGTTTTAATATGTAAGCTCAAACATAATTTTAGACTAATATTATCTCAATTGAAAGGAAATTAACTTTTATTAACCTACTTTTCTCCTTAATTGCTTTACATTAGAGTTATTCTCTTTTTGGATTTACTATTTTGATGTTATCATTAGAATCGGTTTGTTTTTACATTTATGTAAGCTCAAACATAATTTTAGACTAATATTATCTCAATTGAAAGGAAATTAACTTTTATTAACCTACTTTTCTCCTTAATTGCTTTACATTAGAGTTATTCTCTTTTTGGATTTACTATTTTGATGTTATCATTAGAATCGGTTTGTTTTTACATTTATGTAAGCTCAAACATAATTTTAGACTAATATTATCTCAATTGAAAGGAAATTAACTTTTATTAACCTACTTTTCTCCTTAATTGCTTTACATTAGAGTTATTCTCTTTTTGGATTTACTATTTTGATGGTATCATTAGAATCTGTTAGTTTTTACTTTTGTGCATTATGAAAACGATGTTTTATATTACTAATTATTATTTTATGTTTGCAAAGGTGATTTCTTTGACAATCGCTGGCCGCTTCAATGAAACGCAAGAGATTGTTCTACAGACAGAAAATAGACAGGTCAGCAATGGTCCTGAACCTCCAGCTACTGTTGAGCCTGGGCCAAGTAGTGCAGTTACAGGAGGGGCTGTACGAAGTGTAGCAAGGTTACTTGGAGCAGCAGTAGCAGCTTCAGCATCCGGAGTTCCCCAAAGTCCATCATTAGCAACAACACCTGCTGCTCCATCAAATGGAGGGCCAGTTGGTACCACTCCTCCCCCTCCTCCAAGACCTCCAGACCAGTTTCGTAGTCCTAATGTTGTTGCACCTGGAAGTGACCCCATCCCTATTCCTCCGAAGAATGTGTCAGTTGGAGCCAGACCTGGTGGATATGGTCCATTCCCATTTGCTAGTATGACTCATGCAGCCCATGCTATGCAAAATAGGGAATCACATCACCAGGGGACTAGTGTAACACCAGCAAGTTCATCAGGAGCACCTGCATCTGCTGCATCTTCTACCCAAACTGCAGTAGTAGGGCCTGTTGTTCCTCCTACAACAGGAGCCCCCAGACCATCCTCTACTCCAACAAGGTTTCGGAATGTTCCCCCACCTCCCTATCCTGGCACTGCCAGTAGCCTTTCCACATCCAATACTCCACAGCCTTCTGCCTTTGCTGCAACACCTGCTGCTGGAGCTAACACTCCCAGCATTGCCGTGGCAGGACCTAGCATTCCTGTTCGCCAACCTACTCCCAATGCTGTAGCAAACTGTACTCCTGCTCGTCCTGTTGGTGATCGTCCTTCTGCTCCAAATGTGGCTCTTTCAAGTCCCCTATTGGTGAACCTCCTTCAAAATGATGGTAGTGCAACGACTGGTCGAATGCCTCCACCATCAGCTGACAAGCAGAGAAAGGCAAAGAAAGTCACAGCTAGGAGAAGACCTGGATCAGCCGAAGTTTCTTCTCCTGGTGGTTCATCTCCTTTGCTTTCCCCTGGATCTCCCTCATCCAATTCCTCCAACCCTGATTCATCACAGTCTTTCTCCTCATTTAACATATCCCTTCCTACTATACCAAATTTAAATCTTTCTCCTCCACCACCTAATGCAGAGGGTTCAACAGTGACTGCAAGGGTTACACTGGATGCTTCTGCCAATCCCCTGTTAACATCACAGCCCCAGCACCATCAAGCTCTTCATCCCAATTCTCATCAAGCAACTGGACAGGCTCAAACTGGACCTATTTCTACAGGAATTGTTTCACAAGTGAGGGCTAGACCCCAGGCAAATGGGGAATCTGCAGCCAACCATACAAGGACTGTGGCTGTAGCACCAGTTGGTGGTACAGCTGGTCTCCAGCACTCTGCGCAGCTTAATGTTCAATCCAAGCACAGTATTATGCGTGGGGCTAGTGGTGGAATTGTGGGTGGTATTAATGCCTCAGGATTATCTAGAGGTTCACCTAGACCACCCACTCCACAACCAAGACCAGTGGGTGCAACACCTCTTCGACCTCCACATACACAAGCTCCCCCACCATACCCAGGTGTACAGCAGGTGCCAGGAAGGATGCAGAGACCTCCATCTGCAGCTCAAAATCAGCAGTCAGCCATGCTACCCAATTCTATCTCACATACCATGCAGCATAAAGGTGGTCAATACAATGCAGAGTTTAAGTTTGCTTCCACGAATGTGAATCCTGATACTCGCATTGGCATTCCTGGAGTACACACGCAGACTGTGGCTGCCAACAAGGCCACAACTACTCCATCTTGGGGACAAAGGACACAGCAGCAAGTCGGGAAAGCTGAGGGTCCTCATGGGAGAACAGCTGAACTGTCTAAAACAATCACTGAGGACTCCAACACAGTTTCTGAACCAAATTCTGTGAATGCTGCTGGCAAGAAGGATACTAGTCAAAGGAAGGAAAGGCAGGAAACATCCTCTCCACCTCCCTCTCCCCCTCCTCTCACATCTTCTGGAAAGAGGAGGCAATTCCTCATCAACCCTCTCACTGGCCACTTGGAACCTATGCCTAGTGACAGCAGCTCAGAAAGTGAGCCAGAACTGCCCTCTGAATCTTTGTTTCCAGGTTTTCATGAGCGACCTGATTCTGTGTTCTCTGATGAGGAAGAATCTAATGTGAGCACAGTGTCAAGGAAGGAAACAACAGACCAATCAGATTCAGAGGCCACTGTGAAATCTACCACAAGTTCAGTGGAATCAAGGCCCCGTGCTGGATCTGGAGAAGCATCGCAAGGATCTTTAGGAATGGTCAGTTCAGGTCAAGGGAGGGAATCAGGTGGGTCTTCATTCCCTGCTGGTAATGGTCCTGGTGAGAAAATAAAGCTGAGGTTGAAGTTGGAAAAGAATGAACCAGTTATGCCTGCTTACAAAGTGGATGTGTCATTTGGGAATGTACCGCCAATGAAAAAGGCAGATAAGACAGTGGGAGGAATAGGAAGTGGTATGGGAAGTTCCATTGGCAGGACTATTAGCAGTGGGTCAGTGAGTTCAGGGTCATCTAGTGGTGTTAGCAGTCCTGTTACCAGCTCTGTGCCATCTTCTGGGATTGCAGGGCAAATGGGAGTGTCAGCTGGTGGAGAACCTCGTGTGCCACCCCTTCACATATCCCTTCGTGGGCGGAATGCTGCTGTTGTAGTAGCATCTCGCAAAGAAGAGAAGGATGGCAAACGATTCAGAGAGAAGGATACTTCTGATGGGAGCAGCATGGTTGCTTCTCCGGGCTCTGCAGTTTCCAGTAGCATGAAAGGTGGGTGTCCTTCTGGAATAGGAGTGATGCAGCCTGGAGGATTATTAGGAAGACAGCCACCTGAGAAGATCAACAAGAGAAGCAAAGTAAACCGATCAAGAGCAAGGGAAGGAATTCTTGGAGTAGTGGAAGAAAATAGGTTGAAAAGACCATCAACTTCTAAGGCAACTAAGGCAAAAGTTGGTAAAGAGGCCACTCCAAGCACCACCACAGGGATGATGCAAGGTATTGTCCATCTGATGGGAGCTAGGAGTGGGGAGGAGTCCATGGAAACTGCAATGAGGTTGAAACAAAAATTTAGAGACCTGGATGATATGCCTCTCAAATCAAGGATGCGAGACAGGAACTTTGATGAGCAGGCAACAAAGGCAAGCCCTAGTGAGGTGGTTGCTGGGGCAGTGAAGGTCGAGAATTCTAAGTTACATGATGAGCATCAGAACCTGTGCAGAATCCACCCTGGACAGTTAGACCAGGAGAGTAAGGTGGGGTCTTTGGGCTCCCTGGTAGTTGCTGGTGCTCCTGGGGCACATAGAGGAAAGCGAAGAGGGGAAGTAAAGAAGAAGGCAGGGGTGTTTGGAGGGCCATCTCTTCCCTTTATGTCCCGGAAAGAGCATCATCTATCTGCATCTGACATCCTTGAAAGTGAAGGTAGTCGGATGGAGCAGGGTGGTAGGGGTCGTGGTGTTGGTAGCAATAGCAGTAGTGAACTGAGAGTTGTGGGAAAACAGGTGGGAGGTGAACTGCGTAGAGTGAGGCTGGCGGAGTTCTCTTCCTTGCCATCACTGGGTGTGGGGCATGGTGAGGAGAAGGTGGTTAATGCCCCAAGGAACATGGCTTCTACTGTAATGCGTCCAACAGCAAGTGGAGTGAGTGGAAGTGGTTCTCGTGCACATTCAAGACGAGAAGGACGTAATGAAAGCCTTGAGAGGACGGCAGTGTCAAGTGTTGACAGTGGTGCATCCACTACAGGAGTGCTAAGAAACGCTCGCAGTGTGGAGGCAAGGTACTCTCATGCATCTATGGAGAATGGTGAATTGGCGGTGGGGGGTGTGTTATCAACGCCTGGGGCCAAGAGGGGTGTGGGAGGAGGTGCAATGTTTGGAGGGAGGGAAGTCAACAGAGCTGGAGTAATGACAGTGGAAAGGAGGGTTCCAAGTGAGGGCAAGGTGGAAGAATCCAAGGGATTGCAAGCCCAGGGTCGGAGGAACCACCCAAGTGATATGGATAAGGATCTCAGTTTCACAGGTAAAAGAATTTTCAGCAAGAAACTAGATGAAGGATTGGGAAGCATTAATGTTGTATTCATATGTTCATTATTGTTATTCTTATAAGAATGACTTCATTATTGTGCTGTTGTTCAAATCTTTGAGTATATAAATAGTATATTTTAAGCAAGTGCCTGAGTTGGGGTCAGAAGTTAGTAGGTTAACATAGTTTTCTCTCTTTACATATAACTGTTTATCATAAAACATGAGAAATAGTTTTGAATGTATTTGTTTTTTCTTGGTTTCTAAGAAACATCATGAAGCATGAGATGTATTAAGGTCAGATTATGTACTTGCTCTGTATTCAAGAATTAATTCTATGTAGCTATAATAGTGTTTGTAAATAGTTTGTTAGGCTTCAGGTATTGCTTGCTTTTTGTCATCATTGAAACCTAGTTGTAGATTCCTTGTAGAAAATGAGTTATTATTCGTGTATTATATTTATTGAAATGAATGTCTTGGCATATAAGTGTTTACATTTTCATTATTTTTCTTTTTCAACAGTGGATGGCTTCTTTTCCTTTTCTCATGTAAAGTTTCTTATTTATAGACTTGTTAACTGATTTTATTGCTTTATATATTAAACAAGCCTACCTTTTTATCATGCTGTTCAGTTAATTTATATTACATACTTGAGTAGTACATTTGCACTTGCTGCCTTTGTGATTGAATTAAAGCATCTGAAGTATAATTCCCTCAATACATTTGAGGCATTTTTTGCTTTACATCTGCAGTTTTTATTTGTATTGTATTTATTCCTGTTTTAATCATTTTTTAGTGAGAATCTACTATTTATTTATTTTTTTATTATTTATTCCACTGTGAAAGATTCATACAATTTCATCTTAACTTGATTCAACTATATTTTGCATTGGTGTTTTTATTTTGAAGACCTTTTTAACCATGTTGGTGATCAATGTGATATTACAGCATGTATATTAAGATTGTTTCAGGTGTGTCTTTAGTCATGCAGTCTACATGGTTTGACTCAAGTGTTTTTCTTGTGCTGTTTAATTCTTTACTATGATGTTCTCTTTAAAATTTTCTCATTTCATTTCAATGAAGCTACCTAACAGTTTTTTTGGCAGTAATTTGCTAATTATTGGCACAATTTTCCTGTTAAATTCCTCATGTTGATAGCTGCTTTGGAAGAAATTGATTTCTTGGATAACCTGTGATCGTGATTCATTCTTGCTAAGTGTATATAAGAAAATTTACCCAGAAAATGCTGATAAATATTGCATGTGCATCTTTTACTGGCTCTATATGATGAGTTTTTTTTTTTTTTCAAAATTTTGATTCCTAGTTATCTCAATTGATGTTGGCATCTTACAGTCAAAACTTTTTATAACAGAACCTGTATG
>KZ309818.1:0-27320 GCA_000376725.2 Ladona fulva
TGACGAAAGATCATGAAACCTTTTACTGTGATAAATTTAATAAAAATGAAAATCATGCACTCGATAGAATATCTGTTGTAATACATAGATTTTTTCGTTTACAAGGAAAATTTTTTCTGACAAATAATTAAATCTATCTACGTTTATAACAACTAGAATATGCTTAGTCTCACCATCATCCAACTATCGTCTACCTATTATATCGTATAACTAACTACATTATTAAATTGTATCCACGTTTATAGTAACTAGAATGTGCTTGTAACTCGCCATCATCCAAGTAGTGCTACACATCGGATTTTCGCTTGAAATATGGAAAACTACTCCCATCGAATTCCAGGGGACAGTTAAGTAGTTACTTCGGATAACAAAATGGAAAAAATACATATATACTATCAAGATAAAAAATATAATTAAGGGATCCACAATAGTTTTAGAGAGTAGAAAGGTGTTCTGAAGAAAGATACATAAAGAAAAAACTGTTTACCCGCAGGATAAGAATGCGAAAAAGTCGTTTATGTCGTAACTTTCGCGAAAACCAAAGCAATTTCATTGTTTAACGCAAAAATACTAAAATTGATGAGTACTTCCCTTTCAGAATAAAATTATGCTTGAGAAAGTAATTTCATTTTACACCCAGGTGACACTCGGTTTTCCGTTCAGGCAAATTATAAGAGATTACATGTGGAAAGCTTCAGTCAAATTATAAACCATTACATGTGGATAAGCTTCGGCGATCTGACCCAAAGTTCTCCGCACGTACTTCCGAAGGCCGTGTTATACCGGATATGGAAGAGGACTCGCTTTCAAGGCGAAATATGATGAAAACGTCACGACCGACATTTGTATCAATGTAAAGTGTACCGAAGCGCCGATGGAAAAAATCGTGCTTTTTCTGAATTGAATCAAGAACGTGTAAATTCCAGAGGCTGAATTCATGTGTTCGTTAAATCACAGACAGAAGAACGGCGTTTTTTTTTCTAAAACTCTAATTACGGAATGTCAGTTATAAAATCCTTTCTCTTTTTTAAAAGGGAAAAAATGTTGAGAAATTACTGCCTGGCAACAAGTACTGTGTGCTAATGTTATGCGATTCCAATTTGAAAATAACTTCTTGATCAGTTCAACTTGGGTTATTTTACCGTAACTCAACTCTTCATACATAAATTCCAAGAGGTTCCAATTCATTTGAAAGAAAGATTAGGAAGCAAAATGACATTATATGAAAACGAAATCCTTTTTAATTCAGACTTTCCCTTTATTACTAAACATCAAGATTTGAAATTCCAGCTATCAAAATCCTTTCCATTCTTCGTTTACCCGATGAAGCAAAACTTTCGTAGAAACAGCACGAAATACGCTTTCATGGTTTTACTTAGTCTTCTTGATAGATTAAATTTCAAAAATATGAGAAAAGTTACGAGTTAGGCTTCTTCAATTTTTTATCGTTTTTCAACCTTCAATAGACATCCATGCATTTTATAGCGAGATAACTAACTTATTGGCAAGAAAAACAGGCCTGTTTCCTTACTGTTACACGAAAAATTAACTCATTTTCCAAATTCATTGAAATTACGTACAATATTTTACTAATTACACTTACATGATCATAACTTCCATAAATTAATTGTTGTTACATATACATATATATATTGTTTGGGATATTGTATTATTTTAAGTCCCTTAATTTGCGATATTTTATAATTTATATCTTATTATTTGTGATATTTTATAATTTATATCTTATTATTTGTGATATTTGATACGATATGTTACTGTGACATTTATAATTATCTTTCCTTAGTTTGTAACAAAGTGGGTTTGTCCCATTGAACGAATAAATGAATTTGAATAAGCTACAGCAAATCGCGATATCTGTCATTAAACTTCGCCAATTCACTTAGAATTTATAAAATCATCAAATTTGTCTTGATAATCAACGTCTACAAATATAGCGGCACCAGCCACCATTATCACAATGATAAATATCTCCATTTTGGGAAAAAGTGTAGCAGAAGGAATTTGAGCGATACCTTTGGATCTTGCTGTTTAACTTTTCGAGCTTCCTTAATTGCCCAGAATTCGGCGATATACGCAATTAAGTCCCCCGAGACGTTCATACAATTAGCACCCCTGTTATAACGCAATTAACTCACCCCATCGTCTTGAATTATAGCGAAAACTGCGACTTGGAACGACGACGTAAGAATGACTGCGCAGCGAAAAAAAGAGAAGACCGCCGTACGTGTCGATAACTGGAAGCTTACTTAGTGAGAGTTTAAGAATAAATTTTTGAGATTTTGAGAATTTCGACAACGAATACAAACTTTTTCCATTAAAAATATCCCAAACCGATGAGAAAATATATAAAATCTTATATATCATAATAAAATGCACAACATTTTTCCACCATTCAGTATTCAAGAGTTTAACTATATCGGACAGCTCTCGAACTAATACAAGAATTGCGCATTACCTCAAAATTACTATAAATCTTAAATCCGAGTAATGGACTTGAAAAACACATTTCACAGTCAAAGCTATTCCAGTTGAGAACGCAGAAACACCTTTTATGGGCGTTGATAAAAAAACATATGCAGTTACAATTTAAACAAGCATCGTATCTTAATGACACCAAACATTTACCAGGTAATGTTAAATGCTCTGACTCAAATGAATAGTTTACTACAAAATTCCCACGCCTCCAAGGCGCCTACTTGCGATAATATATTACGCAATATTATTATTCAATTTTGGATCAACGACCACGTTTCCTGATGCACATAAAAATGAAACGTTGAGTTGGAAAACTTACGCCTGGCCGGTCTTTATACGAACGACGCAGATACGGCGATCTTTAGAAGAAAAGGAGCGAATGTAGCAATCCCTTTTTAAAGGCGAACGTTCTAGGCGTTGGTTAAATAAACAGACTCATTTAAAACCTAGAATTCTATGTCAACATCGTACAATTTACCACTGATATTACGATTCAGAATACAAAAGGCTGCGTTTAGCTTAATAGTTACAGTGTTTTCGGCTTTCTGATCCACTGAAATTTATCAGAAGAAATAGCGATAACTAACAATGGCTTAAGACTTCCAGATAGATTTAATTTAAGTGGGCAACGCGTTCGACTTTGATGAAAGCGGTCCTTGGTTCGATTCCCGTGGGAGCCGAAATAAATTTAGATGTCGAAGCAGTTTTAACAATACTACTACCATTAGATGTAATGGGAAAAATGCAACTGAAAAACAGACGTGGATGTATGAAACTTTCCTTTTGAGGACGTTTCACCAGGTTTTACTGATGTTTCCAATTTCATTTACCTGTCTTATGCCACTTTTCTTGAAAACATTTTTTTTAACTCGATTATATCAAGATTCTTCACGAGTTTTACGAAAAAGTAGGTTCGCCTTGGATCTAATTTTCCTCTAGGTTAATGTGAAATGAAATATTCACTAGAGCGATCAAAACATCTCAGTACATTTTCGTAATTAATGTGTGAGTTTGAGATATTAGTGGACAATAAATGCATAGGTGCGCAGAATAACATGGTCAAACATTTGACCTTACTTACAGATATTCATTAAGAAAATGGTCATTTAAGAAAAGTATTTCCTATGAACTATCATAAACTTCTTAACTAGAGGGGAACAAAGTCTACGGCCTGCTACTTCTTAACAGGAGCGATGCGGCCCACTAATGGCCTCGCTAAGCGATTGTATCTGCACAATCAGTACTTAAAACTTTGAGGTCCCGGGTTCGAATCCTGGTTAGGGTATGGTTATTTGTGGGTATTTTCTAAAGGCTTCATAGTAAGAATGGTCAACCTTCTCAAAATACGCCCGATTAACGAAATTCTGTTTTTGGTACGGGACAGTGAAAAATTAATCTTTTGTTTACTTTTGCCTCAGTCTTCCTCATGGCTGTGATGTTACAAAAGCTACTGATGTATGAGTTATGCTGAATTATAGCATTAATTAAGGTTTCTCTTTATGCAATGTTACGAAAAGTGTTACTAGTAGAGTCATAGTGCTTCGTTGACGATGGCTTGTTCCGTTTATATCATTCTGGCTCTGTGAAGAAAGCAAAGACAAACTACCTCACTCCTCATCTCGCCTAGTAAGCCTCATTTCCCTCTCCTAGCTCTTCGTAGCTTATGGTATAGGGATTACCCGGCCTTTAGACTGAATACTTTAGAGATAAAAAAATGAACACACATCAGTTATTTTCTCATTCAAAGTCAAACGCGTTCAAAATTTTAATAAATATTACCCTACTCTAGTCAAAACGAAACTTTTCCACAGAAGGGCCCATTTAATGAGAAACAAAACAACAAATGCCCAATAAGAACTCGAGTAACAGTTAATCTCCATCCTATCACCAGTCACTGTGACACATGTAGCATTTCAGCGCACATCGCTTTTCCATCGATTCCAATTCTTTCGAACAGATAGCGTTCTGACATCATCCACTCCCGCCGGACATGTATCGAGGTTAAAAAAACAACGTCACTTTTCCTTTCCTTTTATTAAAGAGATCCTCCCGCTGAGCGATTGGGTGTCGGGATTTAACTACGACGCCGTTCCGAGATTGACTCTGGATCCAGAGCACTACGGCGAAGGCTTTGCGACGCGACCTTTAACATTCTGGAGCCACTTCCAAGAATGGAGGCAGCCCGCTCCACCTCCTCTTCCAACGTACGCTACGATTATGCCTCTCGGAAGCGGGACGGAACATCAATTCCTTTAAATGAAAACCCTTCGCGGATAGAATTCAGACATGATCGCGTCACGACCTCTTCCGTTTTTTTCCTCCTACGCGTATCTGCGGAGAGAATTCACAAAGACCCTTTCTATAGGTTTCCGGGGGGTCCGAAAAGGATTGCTTAATTCCGACGCCAACCTCCAAGACTCTTACGGATTAGAAATGAGATACTATCGTTGTCTGGTTAAGCGACTATCGAATTCGATCTATCGATATCTTATCAATCGGCGATCACTATGGGTTATCGATGAATCGCTTCCATACGTGATCGATTATCGATGCGGTGACGAAATGAATAATCAACTGTCTTTGCCGGCTTAATCTCTCACTCATATACTTACCAGGAATACGATAAACAATTAAAACGTGATCAACAACAATTTTTGAGAAGATAGAGCATCGTGAGAGTCTTTTTTATCTATATTTTCTTATTTCAATCCTTTTTCTGATTTGCTTTATCCACTAATACTTAATATCTACTTTACATTTCAGCCAGAAATTCAAAACACTCCCTCCTTAGCTTCATTAAATAATAATAATTAAACTATACAAAACATCTTTTACAGACCCATTTTGCATAGACGCTATTCGATCCTCATTTCATTTTCACACCCGCTATCTTCAAAGCCCGACGGGTTTTGTCTCCCCGTCTTTTCCTCTAATTCGCACCTTATATGTATTCTTTAGCCATCTCCCTTCCAATATATAACCTCCATTCAAGTCTGTCTTACATGCTGTATCCTAATAGCCATGTGGGCAACGCGTTCGACTTCGGTGAAAGCGATTCCGGATTCGATACCCGGTGAGGGTTCATGTTCGAAATTACCTTAGCTGTCGAATCACTTCAACAATACCACCAGTAATCGGCAAGACAGTTGGGTAACAATAGACAGTGCATCAATGCTCCAAACTATGAAATAAAACTCATTACAATGCGTTATGTCTTCAACAATACCACCAGTAGTCGTCAAGACCTTCGGGCAACAATGGACGACGCAACAATTCTCCCAAATTTTAAATAAATATTACAATATACCAACAATACGATTCAATTACAATTGGAAAATCTAACTCAGTTTTTAAAATGACTGCTACTGCTGTGTCCTGAGACGATATTGTTTCCCTTCCCACCATCTCTTGCACCTCTTCGTTTTCCCACCAAACCATATAACTCCGCTCTACCCCCATCTGCAGAAAAAGTAAATAAATGACTCAAAAAATAGCAATTTCTTTCAAAGCGTTCGCCGCAGTTTAAAGGCACGCTACGCCAGTAAATACGCTGTACATCGCGACTGCTCCATTTACCGCAAGATCATAGCGAAAAAATCCCTTTGTCCCCAAATGGTGGTCACGTCTCCAGCCCGGCTTTTGGTCCCCGGAAGCATTCCACGGATGCGTCACTCCTCTTGTCCGTATCGCAAGAGGATGATCCCGCCCCCACCCAAGGACATCGCCGGACCGCGCCGAGGATTTTCGCCTATCCACAGACGGCGGTCTCCGGAAAGTTTCAATTACTCCCCTGCGGCCGATGAAAGGGAAAGGGCCCGAAATCTCCCCTCAAGGGGTCAAAAGGACCCCCAACTCTCTGCGGGGCACCGCGGGCGGTTTCTTGTCGCACACACCTAAAGAAGGGTACGCCTCAAAAGGTACCCGGATGTCTTTGTCGGTAGGGCCGCAAAAGCATCCTTTCTTTCTGAATTTTCCCTCCCCGCCTCGGCGGATGCTTGGCTTTTTGTCCCCCCAAAGCCATCCGCGTAGCAGCCCGCTTTCCTATGTGAGTACTTCTCCTCCGCTACCTACGAGGTTTTACTAGGAGGGCGAAAATGACGCGGGGCCTTTTTAAAATTGCATATCTCTTTCCCGACGTTCTGTGCCCTCGTGTGTTTTCCCTTATCTCATCTCGTCGGCTTTGGAGTTTTTTTGGACGGAAAAATTTGCTTTTTTCCGCTTTTCTTTCGGGTTTTCGGAAGCTTGCGAAGTGGCTTATCTTCGGAGGTTATCGCGTGCCCGGCTTGTATTTTTAACTTTATTGCGTCATGAAAGATAGCGAGCGGTATGTATCAGAAGGTGGAGATTTTCATCTCGGGATGCTCCAGCGTCGTCAAAGGTCGCCTCCCTGGATACGAAGATACCGTGCTTGTTTACTTTCAGCATAATTTCTTTCCAATCACCAAGGAAATTCAATGTGTAGAGTGTGAAATCATAAAACATCACCGAAGTTACACCGAATACGCTAAATTCGCTAACTGCGAAGGGATTGCCTAAACTTCGATAAAGATATTATGCCTCGCAAAGTAGGTTATGTCATGGTAGTAAGAGAACCTCCTTAGCTGCGTGATTCAAACGGTACGAAATTAAATCAAAGGATTTTGTTTGGATAGGCAAGTTTCCTTAGTTACAGCCCTTGGCGCTGAAATTAGTTTATACCTCGTAGATGATTACGTGAATTATGTGCTCAACGAAGGTTTAAGACTTGTAATCGGAGAATCCAGTATTTAATTTCGTTTCTAATTCTAGGAAGAGCTAATAACGTTATCGCAAGATGCCTAGCTCAATTTGATCTCATCTTGCTTCCCAAATTCAGCGATGTAGAGATAGTGCCGTAAGGTTTTCTTTTTTAATTTTTCTGCGAAACGGAAGTGAAAGATTGGAAAGCGTTTTTTTTTTAAAGAATGAAGATATGAGTATCCCTCTGGAAACGTCTAGAATATTCACCCAAATCATCAGAGAATGGCTATTTTTTCTATAAAATCCATTCCTAATTTCGTACAGTTATTACCTCCTTAATATAAATGCTTACTTTGTATTCTTAATACTTCTTTTTTCATGTTTATGTGAGCATCTGAATGGTTGTATAGTTGATGGACTCTTTTGTAGAATAGCGAATAAGGTTGTATGTATTACACAGTGTACGTATTCCATTATCATGCTGCCTTATGAAACTATCTCTTTGTGGTATAGTTTCCTTGATGATAGTAGCTTAATGGTTAGATAACTCTGAATAGCAGCTGTATCGCTTTGCAGGTCAAACCTAATACATCCAAACATGCCCTACTTTTCTATTTAAATCTAACGGGTGAAAGATGTAAAGAAACGGGCCCAGTGTTTCCAGTTTTAACTTCTTATCTGCTGAAGGCCGTGGTTCTGAATATTAGTAAATTTTAGGTTCATTTTCCGAAAAATAATTAAACTAATCAACAGAACCGCGCCCAGCTTATGTGCCGCCCGGGTGCAGACATAATTTGCCGCACCGTAAAATTAAGTACAAAAAACATTGATTTCCTTTATGGGTAAAAATCATTTGGTAAGACTTTGAAATACCTGTTTTTTCTGACTTCCTTCCCCAGCTTACATTGGTCACAAAACATCAGTAATAATTAACTATGCATATACCGTATGCTGATGGCCATTATGAGTTAATAGATTACTTTTGAATATCATTAACTTAGCATCAACCGGAAGTGTCTGTGAAACACGCATAGCTATTTGCTAATTAGGAAAGACTCTGATCAAATCTCTACTAATGATATATTCCATAACATAAGGAGGATTTCTTCTTGGTACCAGAAATTATTTTATTGATTCCAATTCTTCCATTAAATCCAATGCACAAATATTCCTTTCTCATCTTAAGTTATCCATAGTTCTTTCCTCTAAATGTCCACCAATCTTTAATTTCACATTATAATCTTTCCTAGGTAAGTCGTGTCTATCAGAAAAAAACAATAATGTTGTTGTAATAATAATAATGTTTGGCTACGCTTCTGTTGCCGCCACCCGGGTGCGGTGCACCCCTTGCACCCATAGGACAAGGAAAGAACACACGAATCATCCTAACCTATTCTACGAATTTATCACATATACTGAAATAGTTACCGCTATTTTAAAGTTCCAACAAACTTTACGGATACGCTGTAGAGCAGAGGTGACTCACTAAATTTCTGGATATAGTTATTGATCTGAAGCACATTTCGTTAACTTACTTTCTAAGACGTGCTTCTCTTGCGTCTCTCTTTTTGGGTGTGGTATTGAGCCCCCGAATCTTATGCGCCCGGCGCTACGCCACCTTAGGAAGGCACGGATGTCAGCTAATGTCTTTTCTACGGTTCTCACATCCTCGCATCAAAGTGAAGGCAGTCTTCCGATAAAGACGTTATGCATTTACCAGAAAACGCACGGCATTCTGAAAGGTCGCCGCGTTTATCGCATTTGCCCCCAGGCGTCTCCTTTGTGAGCCGAGTTACACACGCGGTTCTTCAGCGCGATATTCCTGCCATTAGTTTAAGACGAACGCGGCAACTCAGTGTCATACGCAGGCGTATCCACGGAAACGGAAGGAAAAAAACGCGTCTCCATCCGCGGAGGTTCTCGAAATTCGTGGATGTAGCGTCTTATGTAAGGCGAAAACGTGCCGGCTTAATTCATCGCGTTTCTTCTCATACGCAGAGCATTAAGAATGCCATTGGGTGCACTGCTTTATTCCGTCGGCCTTGAGTGGTAAAACTTGGATTTGTAGGAAAACTAACACGGAGTGGCTGGAAATGATGGGGAAAGAAAGCTAAGTTTACCAAAAGGAAATAAAGCTAAGTTAACGATCAGGGTAGATGGTGGAAAACTAGCAATGTAGATAATTCCTCTTATTTGGGATGATAATGTACTGATGAGGTTTGAAAAAGAGTAGCTTTGGGAAAGAAACATTTCGTGAAGAGAAGCGAACTGATGACTTTAGGTGTCGATAAAGAAAACAGGGAAAGATTGGTAAAATCCTTGGTGTGGAGTGTTTTATTATGTGGGTGTGAAACGAGGAATTAACGAAAGCGGGACATCAAAAGATTAGAAGCGTTCGAGATGTGGGTATGGCGTAGAATGGAAAAAGTAAATTGGCTTTCGTGAAGCGAAGGGAAGTGATGACTAGAGGTGTCGATAAAGGAGTTTGGAAAAGATTGGTAAAATCCTTAGTATGGAGTATTTTGCTCCATGGGTGTGAAACATGGACCTAAAAATGGGAGGACATCGAAAGATTAGAGGCATTCGAAATGTAGGTATGGCGTAGAATGGAAAGAGTAAATCGGATCGATAGAAAAACAACACAAAGGTACTATAGAAAGTTAGGGAAGAGAGGGTTTTAATTGAAGTAATTAAACGTCGACAGAGGAAATGGGTGGGCCAGATATTTAGGAGAGGGATTGCTAAAGAATGTTACTGTGAGCAGAATACGAGGGAAAAAGCAGAGGGGAAGACAAAGACAAAAGTTTGTTTGATGACATAAAGGGTGGGTAAAGTTACCAGGAAACAAATAAATGGCATTGAATAGGCGATATTAAAGCACATAAACCTACCGAAAGGTAGAAAACTCATTAATGTAGTGGAAATGATTGGGTCAAATGCTTAGATGTGAGATTTCTAATGTTATGTGATTGAAGGTAGAATCTAAGAAAAGACGATAGGGAAGACAAAGGCAAAAGATGTTAACGCCCTAAAGAGCGGGGTGAGTTTCTAAAGTTCGAAATAAAGAGTATTTAGTGGGAAATATTAAGGCGAATGAACCTACCGTTAGGTATAACATTACGTATGTATTTTTTTTTTCTATCGGCGTGGATAAATCTGTGGAAACTAGAGATAGTTACCCTCTCCTCCTTTATGCTTTTAAAGCTAATCTTGTGACGCGAAAGGCCCTTGAAATGGTTGAGAAGGGCGTAGTGGATGAGACGCTGACGTAATGAATTTTCATTCGTTGAAAATAAAGGAAAACAAGACGACGCCGTCTTAGCGTCGATTTAGATTCATAATTGTTTTCCGAAGGTGGCTGAATTTTCTTGCGCGGCAATCACCGAGTTCTTGACGGTAAAAGGTTCATTTAGTAAGATATTACCACTTTTTGGGTCTACTAAATTTGTGTGATTCACTAAGGAGGAAATTGTGTAGAATTTGAAGCCATGTAAATCCTTTCGTATGCTGAAATCTGTGTTTAGTATTTAGAATTTTCCTTGTTACATTTCAAGACACATTGAGGAGGAATTTATGCCACGAATATTGAATGATTCAGTTGATTCGTTCAACGTAGAAATTCATTTTCGTCTCAAGAAAGTTTTTCCACCAAAAATTATAATTTTGACGATGAACTGTGATTGTAATTATTCTGTATTTTTAATCTTTGAGGGATATATTGGCTCTTTTGATTGATTGATAGTGAAAACTCCGCCTCATCTTAACGATTGACATTTCATAGATCATCGCCGTTGTTAGCCATTAATGTAACAGTTTAGAACTGACCTGGCGTTCAGGCTGAAGACTTTAGAGACAGTTTACGTGGGCTCCCGGATAGTGGGCAACGCGTTCGACTTCTGTGAAAGCGGTCCCGGGTTCGATTCCCGGTGTGGGCTTACGTGCGAAATGATCTTTGCTTTCGAAGCACTTTTAACAATACTTCTACGCTTAACATGATTATCGTTTCTTTTTCAAAAATAATAAGCTCGAATGCTACGAAATCAATGGAAGAACCTCTCTTCTTACGGAATTCCATTACTTGGAGGAACTGAGTGCAATTATGTAGAATATTAACGTCCATTCATCCTTCACCGTGATTGGTTGTTTAGTAAATGAATTGTTAAAAAGAATCTTGGAAAACACCGATTGACTTAAATGTTATACGTATCATTTTTACTGTTTTCCTTGTCGACCATTAAAAAAATCTCTCTATTTTGTGCCAATAAAATGATTGTCAGAAACATCTCATTTTTATCGAGCTGTTAATTTTGATTTCGAGTATTTTTTTTCATGTCATAGCAAACCTATTAACAAGTCTTCCTAATTGTAACCTTCACTACGCAATCCCACTTCGGTAACCGACCACAATGACTGCGTGCTCTGATACCTCAGTGATACCTGCGTAAGCTCTGAGTAACGCATCTCAGTTGGTAGTCGCCTCCCCCATCTGTAACGCTTCTTTCGGGGAAAGCTTTTCCTACCGAAGGCTTCGGAGGCGTGATTTATTTATCAAAGAGGAAAAAAAAGAAGCCGTTAAGAGCGTCCGCGAATCTCAGCGCCGTCGTCGCTGACGTGAAGAGGTAGGAAAACGAATTTATATACATCGATAACGTATGGAGGAGCCGTAATGAGTGATTTTCCCTCTCAAAAACTCTCAGGAAATAATCTCGAGAAAAATGACGCCGGCGAGGTTTTTCCGGGAGGAAGAAGGGCTGCGTTTTATCATGTGATCGCCGCTTCGGAAAGATTCAGGGAATCGCTGGTTAGAGAAGCGGAAGATGGGAATATAGAATGCGGAACAGGTGGCGATTTTCGCAAGGAAGTGGAGAGGAAAAATCTCGCGGCATGGAGATGAATCGTTCCCCGGGAAGTATTGTCTGTCATGACCTAAACTGTGGAGGACTCGGGTGGAGGGATGGATTTCTCGTGGGGGAGAAAATATGACTTCCAATTTCCTCCGCATTCGCGCGGGAAATGCGTCTTCAAATTCGGTGTAAATAATTTAACATCGAGAGGGTTTGGAGGAAACCGATGCCGTGAAGCATGTTGTGGATTTGATGTGCCCGAGTGTGAGTTTTCCCTATCGGCTGGGAAACTGGACTGGAGTCCAATGACGTATTCAAGATTACAAGGAGTCTCATATGAGGTGTAATTGCTGTTAGACAGGAAAATTTATTCGTCGAGTGTAGTGTGAAGCTAAGGTGAATATATCGTATGTCCTGATCATTCTAACAGGTGTATTTGTTTATTAATAAATCTTTATATTTTTCTCTGTTTATTTAGTTAAAGTTGCTAAGAAACGAAAGAAATTCAGTTGAGTAGGGAACATTAAGGAGTATGAACCTACCGAAAGGTAGAATACCTGGTATTATAATGTATAGTTAAAAATGACTTTTAACTAATCTTCATTTTATGTCCCGGAATTATAATGGTTTCTCAGAGATAAAGTGAAAATTATAATTTAAATCCTACATATACGAAGTGTGATAAAAATAGCGGAATTTTTTAATTTCCCGGGCTGTATAATTCCAATTGTCAAAATTTTTTTCTGTGTATTGGTACACGTCCCTAACGTATGTACATTGTGTATGAGTATGTATGTACATTCTTAAGGACAGCCATTGTGAAAGCTTAGACTATTATTGTCTCGTGTGATGAATTAACATTGATATTAACTATTATCTTCAATTTATATTTGACAAATTATTATAGCGCCAGTGAACATTAGTGGGCATTAGTTTAAGTCCACGTTAAGTATACATTACAATACTGGGCCTTATGTATGTATCTGGTTAGTTATCCGCGTAGTTCTTATTCCAGTGCTTTTATTTATTATCTCAGTGTTAACTACCTTGATTATTTTCTTTTTTCGTTCTCTTTATTTCACCGGTATATTCCATTTATTTGTTCTAGCGTCTTTTTCATTGACATTGATTTTTCTTTGAATTTTTTTTTTGCATTTATTATACTCAGTGCCTGATTTACCAGAGGAAATGTTTGAATGTAATTTAGTTGCCGGGTGACTAAACACATAGCAATGAATGGCGGTGGAGCAATTCTGGTGCTAGCAATCTTTACGTGTCATCTTTATCGATCAGATTTTTTATTTTCTTTTAAAGAATAGCTTATTTAGAGTTTTTTGTTAAACAAAGAAAACAGGAAAAGATTGGTAAAATCCTTGGTGTGGAGTGTTTTACTTTATGGGTGTGAAACATGGACCTAAAAATGGGAGGACATCGAAAGATTAGAGGCATTCGAAATGTAGGTATGGCGTAGAATGGAAAGAGTAAATCGGATCGATAGAAAAACAACACAAAGGTACTATAGAAGGTTTGGGAAGAGAGGGTTTTAATTGAAGTAATTAAATGTCGACAGAGGAAATGGGTGGGCCAAATATTTAGGAGAGGGATTGCTAAAGAATTTTACTGTGAGCAGAATACGAGGGAAAAAGCAGAGGGGAAGACAAAGACAAAAGTTTGTTNTACATTTTGAAAAATAGACAATATTATGAAAAATAATTTGTCATTGTGTATTAAACACATAATGAAAAATTGTAAAATGTCAAATACATTGAATTTGACCGCGGCACACCGGTTGCGGAGCACTGCTCTAATGGACAGAATTATTCAGTTCACGACACGGTGGCTGGAGCACTTCAGTATATCATTTAACATTATAAGTAGGATGCATACATTTAGATTACGTTGATGTAAGCAAGTGAGAGAGAGAGGTTAAAGGATATTATGCGAAATGGATCGCGATACCTTCGAAAGTTTTTATTTTTCGCGCTTACTGGGTTTTTTCGCATCTCACAGAGATCCCACCGATAAAATTGTGTTTAGGAAACGTTCGCTTACTTTGCGTTGTTTGAGCATCCTTTTGTGCGGAGATAAAACCACGGTTATAAGTAACTGGTGGCTGGGAAGACGAAATTCATTTCAAACCGTTCTAGGTCAAACCCGCGCAATGCATCCCAAGTTTTAATTGGACAACACCGCTCTACATGCAATTTATTGCCGAGAAAATGGCAAAAAAATGCCTTCCCGCCCCCTCTCTTTTAAGTTTGATTGAACAACCACGCAGTTCAAGGAGAATGGTAATTAATTCCATCCGTACACATCCTTCCTCTTCGCGATTAAAAAAAATATCGAGATTCTTTTGTTTTTGCTGATATCCACTTCCGTTCACTTCATTCTTGCGCGTAATTCCCATTTATTAACTCGAGTTTTCCGGATGGGATTCTGTGTAAGGAGCCCCGAGCATTCTACGCAGCGTAGTAAATCTTTTTCTCGTTTAATCAGTATCTTTATTCTGGATGCTGGGGAATTTTATCAGAGCACGGAAAAATCAAAAAGATACGGAGAATCCTCGGATTCATAATTTCGAAAATGCGTGCTGTTCCAAAATGAACGCACGCCAATCTTGCTCGAGTGTTCAAATTTAATTTCGAATGTGAAGTAGACTCTTGTAGAAATGTTTGGCTCGCTTGCATTTCAAATATCCAGTTAATTAACATTTTAGGATCGTCTTATGAGAAGTAGTCCCCATATGGTGGAATGTATCGACAATTTCTCTCCTCTTTTTTTAGTATTATTCTGAATATCATCGTTTCACCTTAGTCAAGGTTGAATAGCAGTTAATTTGGCAAATAATTGTGCAAATTGAGGCGTAGAATTCAATCTCGTACGTATAATATTCATTTAATGACGCTGGATAAATAAAGCACCGACCACAATTTTCATGTATTTTGAGAACTCGACAGAATGTCACGTACCCCCGAGTTTTTGTCCCACTTTTGCTCGGAAAGCTCGCGAAATTCTCCGCCGAAAATTCAGCTCTACTTGAAAACCGTAGGTCTCGGGAAATATATGAAAAATCCTCTCTCCAAAATGAACTGGTATCCGGAATAATCATAATTGCCGGCCCTAAATATATTTATTCGGAGGAATTTCCCCGGAAAATTTTCGTGCAGAAACCTCGCCGCTCATTTGAATACTTTCCTACCAATAAATTGAGGGGATTCGCGTTACTGCTACCTAATTGTGGTTTTGCTTATGGGTGAACGGTCCGGAGCATGACACGAGCACAGATGTTGGTTCGCAGCGTATAGAAAAGATCTACATGAGGTTAAACAACCGACATACCTCGGAATCAGAGTTTCCTAACCACTGGCTTTCCCCTAAAATGTCTGAGTTAAACATTCCCCGAGAACGTTTTCTTACTCGGTCTTCGGTGTTTGAACATCGGCCTTTGCTGAAGAGATTTGGGTACTATATGAAATTAGGTATCGTTGTATCTTTCCTCTGTGCTGAGGCTTCATTAATAAGAAGCGATGTGTGAGGAGAAGTAGAACACGGCTGTTAATGAATTAGAGGTTTAAAAACACTCCAAGAGCTGTTATGCTTTTGTTGATTCTTGATTGCTCTAGTTACTGAGGGTAATGCACGAAACGCAGCATAACATACATACAATCGTCTTTTTGGGCGAAATTGGGACTAGAGTTTCCATATTCCATTTAACCATTGTCATAATAATGTTCAGGTACGAAATTTAACACGATACAAGACATTAAAACTACGGTATACATAGATTTTTAACAAGCACTGTGGAAATAGAATAGAAACTGTAAGATAGAATGCTTTTGTGTAGGGGAAAAACTGCTTTTTTACACAAAATTTGTATAATTTATCATCCTTTTTATAACTTTAGAGTTATCATATTGGTCTGATACGATTTTCCGAAAATAACTCTTACGTGAAGGCTTGATGTCCTACCAGCGTCGGTCATAATTGAATTAGCAGAATCCGAACATTTTATGGTAAGCAGAATCCGATTATATTATCGTTCGCACGCATTTTTAGCATAAGAATTATCAAGTTAGTAGCATATATTTCGCTTAGTAATATAGTTAAATGGGACATGAAAATTGCACTAGATTCTGTTCTATTTGAGTTAGCAAAATTCGAAAATTTTGTAGTAAGCAGAATCTGATAACATTATTGTTCATACTTATTTTTAATGTAACGATTATCACGTTGGTAGCATCTTTTTCGATTATATTATCAATCATACGTCTTTTTAGCGTAATAATTATCAGGTTGGTGGCATCTAATTCGCTTAGAAATACAGTTAAATGGGACCTGGAAATCGCACCGGAGGCAGTCCTATTCGAATCAGCAGCATCCCAAAATGTTATCATTCCAGCGTTAATGGGACCCTTCCTATTTCACTGGTCCGTGACACCCAGGCGATCTCATCCCATCCGTGCAACTCCCACGCCCTCTGTGCGTTCACGTGAGGAAACGCTCCGCTCTACTCCAAATTCGATACGTACACGGGTCGGACGTAAATTCGAAAGCGAACCGAGCCGAAACGGAGGAATTCCCTCCGTCTATTCTCCCGCGAAAGAGGAAGAGTAACCGGGAATATAAAAAAGAAAAATTCCAGGAGAGGTTAATGTAATGTATCGCAGGATCGCCTCGTAACTACCTCCGCACCTGTTGTTTGAGAATCGCTCTTATCACGCCTCCGTCGACGTTCGAATATTTCCCCTTTTTTTCGTTATTTCCCCGCGACGTCGCCCTTCCAAATTACGGTCCTCCCGCCTCGGTACGTGACTCCCGTCGAGTTCTTCACTCTCAAAGTCTACAAAAGAGAAGTTCGGATCCCAGGTGCCATCGGCGTGTTTCACCGAACATCACCCGAAGAGGCTCCGGTGGCGAGATTAGCAGATTGGGCACGAATTGCTTCCCAAGGGCCGGAGACGTTCTTCACCCGGAAAACCCCCGATAGAGGCTCTCGTGAAGCCCATCAAAAATTCCCTCGATCTACGCAAACTCGCCGTGATGTAATTCATGGCTCTTCTTAGCGGGATGCGTGCCGACGTGCTGGATATATTAAAAACTCGGTCTTTCCCCGCGACGCGTCGAAAAGTTTCTCGTAATATATCGCCGTTTTCCTCTGAGGTGCGAAATGCTGGATTGTGGTTGAAATATTGATCTGGGGGAATGAGGTGTCAAGTGCAGTCCGCAACTCTCAAGTGGTCCTCCGCGACCCACAAGTGGCCCTCCGCGACCCCCCTCTCCAGCGGTTTAATTATTTTATTCGCGAATTTGCGAAATGAGGAGCATTTATCTCCATCGGGGGAGATGTGTTGTGACACTCGTTATCTGATCGTATCGCGCCGGTGCTAATATTAGCGGGTTCTTCTTGTGAATATTTAATGTATACTTTTTTCTAAGTACTCATCCAGGAATGAATTTGACGAATTTAATACAATTTGAGGTTTTTATCGATTATTCCTGTAAAATCGTTCACGGCAAAATGGCCGTCTCTTGGTTTTTCATCGAAAATTGTATGCACGAGTTCAGGTAAATAATGCGGTGTTAACATTGCTCGTCAATGATGTGATTTTGTATTTTTACATGTGGTATTCGAGTATAAGTAATAATCGAGTAAATTAAGATTATTAGGTAGTCGCTAGGTTTTCTGAAAAATTCAACGTTGAATCTGCTTCAACAAAATGGCTGACTAATTATTCTCTTAAAAGAAAAGTATTTATGTTTCAAATTACTGGTAGAACAAATAGTGAAAAACTTAGTTAATATTATTACGGGGGTTAACAATTCTTTGTAAATTCTGAAAGTTAACAATCACCTCATGATAGTATTTTTAACGATTATTATCATTAGTAAATTATTTGATTGTCTATTTTAATAATTGTATTATTAAAAAATAATAATACAATTATCAATTTATAATCGTTATATAATTAATTAATGTAGATTGTTGTATAAATTGTATATTATGAATGAAGCTTATAGTAGAAGATGCTCTTCTATTAAATGCTACACATTTTACATCACAAAAGAGATACAATTTATTGTATTTTCTGTAGGTGAATCAAAACTCGTGGATTCCTAGTCATTTTTACAGATGTGCTTAACGCCTGAAAAGCTGAAAATGGCTGCCGATTGATTCCAGCGACGATGAATGTTTATTCGTTGCTACAGCGACAAACGAGCGATCGAATTAAATCCTTATCAAGCTGCTGCGAGCTTTGATTAATTTTTAATCTCTTATTTTTCGGTGTAGTTAAGATCTCGAGGAAAACAGAACGGGGAATACTCGCGGTGAAAAGAATTCCTCTTATCGTCAGTCTGGAAGTATGGATTTTCGGAAACATACGAGGGAAATGTGATCCAATTATCAACAGTTCAAGGCTAAGAAACTTCGATAGCTTCGAAGGGAAAAACGTTTTGCGGTGGAGTGGAGAGGATGGGTAAAATCAATCCCAGCGCGGTTCCTATCATCGATAGTTATTCATGCTCCCGAATCGGAACGAATGCGAACGCACTCATAATGGGAATTGAACCCTGGTCCCTTCCAGGGATATTGCGCCTCGGACACCGGAGGCGGCCACTGTGTATATACGGGGAATTTTGGTGTGTTCAGATGTTCTTTTTGCTTCGCCGAAATTCCATTAATATCATATTCGCATTCATTCGGAGATTGTTTATTCACTCCCGTCCGAATGCTTTCGGAAAGAGCCCGAGTTTCGTAACCGTGGAAACGGGTTTGTTTATTTTTCGGAATGAGTGGAATTCTTCCGAGGCGGGAGGATTAAGCTATTGCATATCCCGGGATGAACGAGGTCTTTGCATGGATTAGTAGAGATACTTCTGGGCGTAATGATTTCCAACTCTTCAATTTCTGCTGTAAATGTGAGACGGTACGATTTCAACGGGTGCCCCCGCGTCTTTGCCTACAGGATGCCATCCTAGCGAAGAATCGTCATATTGCGTATGATATGAGATCTGTAAATTTAATGGAAATTAAAAGGGGTACGTATAGGAAACGAAAGATGAAATCTGGATGTATCGTTCGTGGGTTTTAATGAAACATTGTGTGATGGATTCCATTGATCTGAAATGCGATGCGAAGTTATCATTTGGAGCCTGCCCCTCAAAATCAATGCGATATTATGTAAAACACGTTTTGATCGATTCTTATATTTTGTTTTATTCAATACTAGTCGAAGTGCCCGTTGATTCTCAATGGGGAAAATAGAGATAGAGTTAAACATAGTAGTCTTATTTCTACAAAAGATAAATTAACATCTCTCATCGGACCTCAATTCCCAATGTATTCATTCTTGTGTGAAAAGGCAGGTTATCGGGTTCGACAGTGGAATTAGTCGTCACGGGGACGGTTTGTTTACAACCTCAAAATTTTAGGAAAAAATTCATCCATTTTATCGAAATTCTCGCAATTTTGAACAGAAAACAATATTCGACGACCAAAATAAGAATCTTTATTCAGTTTCCCTTCTTTTTGTGCTTGTATCGATTTTCTACGGCTATTCCTTCTAATTTAATTTTACAAAAGAAACAAACACTACAAGCGATAAAAGTGAACTAAAATGCATGAGCTCGGATTCGACGATGGAATCAATCGTCATGGGGACGGTTTATTTACAACCACAAAATTTCACAAAATATTCGTCTTTTTTAATCAGAATTCTCACCATTTCGAATTAAAAGTAATTTCCCACGGCCAAAATAAGAACTTTCAATCAATTTTCCTTCTTTCAGTGCTTGTCTCAATTTGGTACGGCTATTCTTTCTAATTTAATTGTTCAAAAGAAGTGAAGCCTGCAAGCGGTGAATTTGAGGTTTACGTGCATTTCTTATGGAAACGGTTTTAAACGTCTGGAGTCGAACTGGGGACAATTAGGTGGATAAAGAATAGCCTATTTTCTAATCGGGAAAGACGTTTATAAACCCCGAAAGTTTGAAAGTCGTGCGAGTTCTGGTTCTCGAGTTTTAGGCGGACAAACATACATACTTACATACACACTCTAAACTATAAGATTATCTTTCATTACGTCAATTTTAACGTACTTTAGTACATTCCATCTTCCTTGAAGTATTTGAATTTTTTGTGATGATGGAAAGGAATATAAATATTTTCTTGGGGAGGATGGAAGGTCTCGCAACATGTTTGAATTAACGCAGCAAAAGGTATAAAATAATTACTGAAACATAGAGCAAATTGATTGAGTCCAATTCTGTTTAAACAGTAAAATTACAGGAGTGGAAATTGGGTATCATATTCCCGCGGTTTTGAAAACTAATGAAAGTCACCTTTACGCTCTAGCAAATTATTCTTCCTTCGATACCGTTCCATTGTTCATATTTTCCTTCTCCGCTTCCCTTTCGCTGAAACTTTCCTTTCATTCTTCCCAGCATCCGTTTCCCCACGAAAACGAGCCCCACCCATATTTTCCTGTTCGATTTAATATCGGCCCCATCCATTTCCTTATCTGCTTCTCTGTCCATTTTTACCATATTTATTATTTTAATCTGTTTGTATTCATGGCACATCCATCCTGAGATCGTAGGGTATGTTAAATAGATATGAGGAAATAACAGGAATTGTCCCATCGACGTGGCATCATATGTATGAAATTATCATTACTCTCGAGCGTGATTCCTGACCATTTGGGAAGAAGCATACATAGCCATTCATTCCATTCCAATACTTTAAAGATACACCTGAATCGTTTGAAAATTTCAGATTTTTAAATGCGGTCCGGAGTTTAGCATTAAATTCTCTTCAAGTATTCAGCCCGGATGCTGGTTGGGACCTCATCCCCTCTACGAGGAGCTAGGAGAGGGAAATGAGGTTTACTAGAAGTGGAGTAGTTAGCCATTGATTTCCTCAAGCATTATATTATATTAATGATAAAGTTATGAGAAACCATTTGTTTATTTCAAGTAGCAGATGGTAGTTATATTGGAGACCATAAAAGTTGTGCTTATGAACCATTTTTCGTATCGCAATTTAAAAAAAAGGACTTATAATCCTAGTAAAGGCTGTTTGTAAATGGTTTGCGATTATCACCCTTACGTCTTTCTTATCGCATATTAAAATGAATTTTGGTTTTAAATCTTTTTTATCTGGTTCTCGATTAACATTTAGCGCTGTCAAATAGCCTATTTGAATTCACCGTTGCGAATCATTACTAAGTGTTGTGAGCCAACGTATTGGTTAGTTGCAAATTTTCTGGTTATCTTATCCTTCATCATATTAATGTTTTATATGAATAAAGAGCTAAATTAACGGTAAACAATTGCACTTCGCTCGTAACATTACAACGTAGAAATGTATACCTTATACAGGAATAACTAACCAAACATGATGATATTTTCGGTTCGTTTCTTACCACAGCAGTTGCTTTCCTGCTTGAAAAAACTATGGCCTCTACTATTTTGTTTTTATCGAAGTAGGATTGCAGAATTTCACGAAGTTTAAGAGACTCTAAAAGAAATAACGTACTTGAATAAATCTGACGACACCTTTTCATTCATTTCAGTGCTAGAGCCGAAATCATCCTCTTATTCGCAACGTTACGCGTCGATTTTGGCGAAACCTTTTACCGCATAATGCCATGGAAACGCTTTGGCATATCGATGCGGTTACTCTCGTCTAGTCCATTGGTAGAGGAATTCCAATCCTGTTCATATCTCAGGGGGCCATTCCCCAAAGCGCTAGGAACACTTGCCATATGCATCTGCGTTATGATGAGGAAACGGCATTTCATTGCCAGCGCGGTAAATTCTTTCCTTGACCGCCTATTTTCCATGCAATCTCATTTTGTCACCATATATCCTTTGCGGGCGGATTGTTTCACCCAGATGAGGCATTCCTCGTGTCGTTCGTGGAACGTTCCTAGAGATATGAGTCCATTAAAGCAAACTATCGGAAACCCCGAAATTCCTATAGCGTCGGAGTGTCGCAGACGGTATAGTTTCCAAGGGAAAAGAAAGTCCAAAATTTTCCAGTCGTCTGAAATGGAAGATGGTAACGTTCTTACCGGCTTTCAAACTCTCTATCCTTAAAGCTGTGGAATAGGGTAGGATTTCCAGCCGGGAAACTTTGGCGTAGTCTTCTAGGTTTTTTCTGGCGTATACTCTTTTTCCATTTCAGTATTTTCCGTATCAGTCTATACGGACATATATTGGACGAAAGTGTTTTTTCTTTCTAGGAATCAATTATTCTTTGATGATTATAATTGTGGTTTTCCGGTCACATTCCCGCTGCTGAAGGTATAATTCAAAATTTAATATATAATTATAAATTTATAATTTAAAACCTCATACTCTCTACCATCTGCTAGGAGAGGGAAATGAGGCTTACTAGCCAAGATGAGGAGTGAGGCTGTTTGTACTCACTGAGCCAGAATGCTATAAGCAGAACAAGCCCACATTGGTGAAGCACAATGGCTCTACGGGAAACACTTCTCGTAGCATTGTATAAGGAGAAGCCTTAATTAATGCTACTATTTAGCATAATTCATACCTCAGTAGCTTTCATATCATGGCAGCCATGAGCGAGAGGGAGACAAAAGTATATAAAAGATACGTTTTTCTCTATCCCGTACCGAAACGCAAATGATAAATATTTCCTTTGTCTGCGGTCAAGGCAGGAAATAAATGAAAAAAGGCAATCATAGTAACAATGTAATCTATAGAAGAAGCCTTAACTAAGTGGAACTCCATCACTGGGAAAATTAAATTCAATATGTAAAATTCCACAGGAGCACATTTATTTGAACGACCGGTTTCGAACAGTGTTAGTTCATAATCAGGTAAGTATAACAAGGAATATATATGCAACAAGGGCCAATAGGAGTGGAAGGTGGGGCTTAGGTCATCAAATGGAAGAAGAGGTGGGTGTATTAGGGGGAGGTAGGGGTGGAAGGAGACCAACTGTCGGCAGCAGCGGGGAGTGGTAAGGGAAGAGTTCCCAACAGTAACAATGCTTAGTGGCGTAAAATCAACTAAGGCATAATAATAAAGACGATAACTATTGTTACTCATCTATTGCCACTATCAATTAATACTTCTTACACTTCACCGCGGCACTTAGAAAGTAGTTCGTAAATATGGTCTGTTAGACTCCATGGTGTCATCAATTTCATCGTCGTTTCATTTTTGTTCAACTTTGACGAAAAAATTTTGAATCAATATCCACCACTTCCTCTTTGGCTAAGCCGAACACGCAGTGAAATAATGAACATCAAAGATCTCTCCGTGTACCTCAAACGACTTCGAAGCTGACCCCATTAATATTAATTCCCCGAAAATTTCCGCGTTAACGAGTCTCAAACGGCCATTTTCTTTTATTTACTCTTCCCTCCCGGATCATCGGTTTCGCGGCGACTTTCAAGTAACTCAGTTCTTTACTCAAGTCGGTGACCCAGGCCATAGAAAGCCCTGGTTCTTTTGTTTCTGCACCATTCGAGAACGGGCTTCCGAGTTTACTTGAAATTCAAAGAGCCCTCGGCACTGTCCGGGCGGATTTGCCCATCCAAGGAACGAAAACTTTACTTCCTGATTAAATTTGCTTTATCCGCGCCTCCGGGTCATAATCGTTCTCCGGTAATCTTATCTTCCGGTCTCTCAATCACTCCGTCTCTCCGCTATTACCCATAGTTCCCTTCTCGCGTAATCAAATACCCCGTTTTATTTCCGCCATTTTATTTCCCCATCTTATTGGCTCGTGTTTTCCCCGGTCCCATGGCTCCCACGATGTTCTCCATAATCAACGTTATTCTTTTCTTTATATAGACCCGCATTTATCCCGTTTACGGCGCCACATTCGCCAAATCTCTTCGTTTCCATCGGTGCCCCATTTAACGCTCATTGAATTCGGATATCTCCGTGTCGGTTCATATCTCCATCGGCTAAACACGTGCAGTTTTCGTGATTTGCCGTCGTATCCAAATGATTAGGCATTTATCATGTCCATGCGATAATCCTTCTTCATATGATGGAGATAATATCGCCGCAGTTACCTGATTTCCCATAAACTCGCGAAATTAGGTATTGTGGTATTAAATTGGAATTAAATTTTGTAATAGCGGTGAATGATTGTCATAATTTAGCCGTATCTTGTTGTGTTTTTGGGCATCATTGTGTGCCGGTTTGAATGCAATTTTTGTTTATCCGTTATGTTGTTTAACTCGAGACAATATAAGTGTATTACATAAAGGTGGGGAAAGTTTCCAGGAAGCGAAAGAAATGGCATTGAATAGGGAATATTAGGGTACATGAACTTAACGAAAGGTAAAAGACTTGTAATGTAATATGGTATATCTAACTCCAAGGTGGAGCTAAATAAGAAAGCATTAATTAATTAGTTTATAATTTAAGCATCTAGTACCTTCGCTTGAAATCCTGCTAATTGCTTGTAATAAGCTGAAAAATTACATTAAATACCACCCATTTATTTCCCTGTAACAGAAATATTGAAATTTAATTGAAATTTTAACTGTCAATTGTACTAACATGTTTCTTTTTCTAAAAGGGGAGTTATTTTCATACCTTGTCAATTACCAAGTCTTTGACTTTTTGTGAAGCAACTTAAGTAATACTTAGATTATGATAAAAGGACTTCATGTAGGTCACCGAAAATTGTTTCTACTTAAACGAACTTCTATATATATGTCAATTCGTAATAGAGGAAGTAATTTTCGATGACTCCCCAAAAAGATAATATTTCTTCTCATTGCCGGATTCAGATATATCTTTGATATTTGGAAAGAATGTAAGCCCTATTAGACTAGATGGGGAGTGAGGTAGTTAGCTCTTCTCGCCAACGAAGAATGATGTGTGACTAATTCAACTCAAGTGCAGCACAATGTATCTATGAATAACACTTTTCATAGTATTTAATGGAGAGGGACCTTAATGATTGCTCTTAGTAAGCGTAACTCATACTTCATCACTTTGCTTATTATTTGCACATATGTACAAGACTGAGATGGATGTAACTGAGTGTAGAATACAAGGGAAAATGCACGAGAAAAGACAAGGAGAAAAGTTGTAGGATGAGATAAAGGGTGCGGTAAGTTACCGGGAAGCGAAAGAAATTACCTTGAGTAGGGAATATTAAAGCACATGAACCTGCCAAAATGTAGATCACTTATCTGCAAGAATAAGTAAGATATACATTAATTAAAGATCCATACTATTTTTGTGTCCTGCCACCATCTTGACGAATGAAAAGTTTATCATTTGCCTTTTGGTATAGGATAGAAAAAAATGTATCTCTTATATATGTATCTTTTATATGTCTTGTTCATGGATGTGATGCATCGAAAATTACTGAGGTATGAGTCATGCTGAATAATAGCATTATTTAAGTTTTCTCTTTATGCAATGTTACGGAAAGTGTTACTCGTAGAGTCATTGTGCTTCACCAACGTGGGCTTGTTCTGCTTACAGCATTTTGACTCAGTGAGGAAAGCAAGGACAAACAACCTCACTCCTCATCTTATCTTGTAAGCCTCATTTACCTCTTCTAGCTCCTGGTAGCTGATGGTAGAGGGAATGAGGTCGGAACCGGACTTCGGGCTGAATACTTTGCAGACTATTTGTTTATCCTGTTGTACTTGCGTACAGCTTTCCTATTTCTTTATGCCTTACGTTTAAGTTATCTTCCAGGCACTCACGCGTATTTTCGAAACCATGGAGAAAGACAGTTCCTAACGAAACATCTCTGTTATTCCCTAAACATTTCAACCCCCATCTCGTCCCGCCACTTTTCCGAGATCTCGAAAAATAGACGAGCAAGAAATGCGCGGCTTAGGATTCAATCTCCCCCAACGTGGTTCATTCGACCGTCTCATCCCCAATCTCCGTAGAATTTTTCCCTCCTTGGATCGTTTCCTTCGCGCATACCTGTATTATAGCAATCACTTTCTACGCCTCTCCATTTAACCACTCAAATTATTTCCCCCGACCCGTTCACCAATCTCTATTTCCGTTAATTTCCCACTCCCAGTAAGCGTATTTTCGGACGATTCTCAGTCGCCTCGATCGCCTCTAATTTCCTCCATCTCTACCTTTCTATTCCACTCCCCATAGTCCTCCTTCCGCTGACCTTTTCATCGACCAAATCCTGTCCTCAGGTCCTCCCGCCCTCTATATATATACCGACCCTCTCTGCAGACCCTCCCTCGCCGTCTCTTTCCATTACCTACCGATCCGTCCTACAGCATCTTCAAGCTCGGGGTGCGAGAGGTTCTTTCAATGCGTGTAGGAAGGGAAAGCTTTTCCAGCGGAATTGGATGTGGGGCGAGGTTCGCAGCAAAGGAAGGAATTGGTTTTGATCGTCTGCCGACCGCACTCATACTGTGGAATTCGGGGGGGGCGGGGGAGTGTTTGGGAGAAATTGGTGTTCCGCCGGGGTCCACGGAGCGGAGGTGAGGATTTCGGAGGCTGCGCTGAAAGGAAATGATTGAAGAGGCGTATTCCTTGATGGAAGTAGATCTTTCGCGCGTTCTACCCCCTCTTCTCTCTCTTTTTTTATCTACTTCCCTTTGTCCCGGCTGTCCGCCGCTGCTGGCCACTTGTGGGGAGTGGGGTTACGTGAAGGGTTAACGGCTGCGGGAATTTATTCGGGAAATCGCGATGTTTAGTTCACGGTTTAGCCCTCATGGTGAGAATTGTCTGGTGGGGATCGTGAGGTGGACTGGTATGCATCGGGAGTTGCTTGATGCCAACGCATGCTGGTTGGTACGTCTTTGGGGTCATTCTCGGCCGTTCTTGCGTATGTACTCAGTGGTAATTCATGTCATAATTCTAATTGTATAACGCGTGAAATTTTGGTTTAGTCGAAAGATTCAGCTTTTCCGGAAACAAATCAAATATATGTTAATGCAAAATATTTTTGGGGTTCCCAGAAATTAAATGGATATGAAGCGTTCATGATCACCAAACGTAAATTATTGTAATTGTATGCTTAGTAGTGTTTCGTAATCATTTTTTTTCTCAGCATAGATACATTACAAGTTATGATGTTTAGAAAAACTGCATTGAAAGTTGCATTAATGTAGATTGCATTCGTCGAAACTTTTGCAAACCAAGTACTTTTAAGCCATCAGCAGAATTTTTTTTTCAAACCTAGTTTCATTTAATGTCCAGCATGATTAATAATTATAGCAACATTGTTATTATATAGAATCTTAATTTTTCACCTTGTTGTTGACTTGAGAA
>KZ309821.1:5290-21184 GCA_000376725.2 Ladona fulva
AGTTTTTTCTCGATCATCAAGATTTTCTGTATTCTTATTTGAGCTATCAATTAGTAAAATTATCTTTAGAGTTTTGAGAATTAATATTCTCTTCCTATAAATGTAATATATTTTGTAGGAATAGGTCATAGAAAATATAATTATCGTTAACTTATGGTAAATAATCTGAAAACCAATATTCTTTCTACGTGTAAAAACCAATAATAAGTATCAGTAATAATAATAATTTTGATAATAATAACCTAAAAATATTTATTTAATAATAATAAGCTAAAAAATTAATATTTATTTTTAGCTCACTATTGGTTTTTGGTACACTGAAACCTAATAATTTTATAAATTCCCATGGAGAAACGGACATTTTAATTTTTCTCTTAGTCTGACGGGACCGGAACTCGAACCCGGGCCCTCCTTTCCTTGTATTTTATAAATTGTTCTGGATGTGTGAATTAGGACATTTTACTTTTAAGTCTATGGTTTTTCTTTCGTCATTTTTGATTATTTTGATCTTATGAAGCTTTTTTTAGTTTGTCCAACAATCATGGATAATCAAACCCCCAAACCATTAACTTTTTTCTTATGAAAATTTAATGACAATTTATCGGCACATTGTTAATTCCGTGATTTCACTCAAAAGTTGACTTACAGTACTTTCGCATCGAATGCTCCAATTTGTTATTTTATGTTTCGAAATATAATTACGTAAAATGATGCAAAAAAATAAGGGCAGAGGAACCCGGCCGTATTAAAGAAGTCAGGGAAAGCAATAACGGAGGGTTTAGGTTCTGCAGACTTCGCTCGGATACCGCGAAATCTTGCAGCGGCCCCGTTCAGCTAATGGTGGAGAAAAAAAACGTCGGAAAGTGTAGTAGTGAGGGGTTGGGAGCGAAAATTAATTGGAAAAGTTGTAAATGTGACGGATGAAGAAGAAGGGGGGTTAGAACCCGAAAGCGTTAATGAGAATTAAAAACGAATGGTGGGAAAATCGATGAAGTTAAGGGAAATAGCTACAGCAACAATTGAATTTTCAACAGGTGGAATGCTGATGTTAGTTACACTATTATTACCAGCAGGAGCTTTGCTAGGATTTGACTATAGAGGTTATAGAGCCACGTAGTAAACACTGCATTGCTTTCAATTCATGGGCAAGAATACCTCCTTCCAAAATCATGAGAATACAATTGAATTGAATTGAGAAACAAACTGATTTATTTTAACGTGTATACCCAGCGAATCTCCAGCGGTGTTTGTATCGCACAATTGCGACAAGCCATTCTCTCGCAGCTTTATTTAGGGTTCTGTTCTCAAAGGAGGGGAAGGGGTTTGAACCCCTAAAACCACCCCCTTGGCTGCGCCTCTGATAAAAACCATCCGGATGTACGCTTTTTTATGAAAGAAGGAAGACATTCTTGCATCCTGGATAGTGCATTAATTGTGGTTAAGGTGAACTGGACTTTATTTCGTTTATAATTGGCTATGTTCTCATGGGGGGGATTGAACCCCTAAAACCACCCCCCCCCCGTCTACGCTTCTGATTACTGCTATAAGTTAGACTATTGTGATACAACATTAACCCCGTCACGCATGACCTAACTTAAATTATTTTTGAATTATTTATGCAATATACATAAGATAATATTCGCTAGACGGGGTGAGTATTACTGGACAAATTTCCATTAAATCAAGGGTAAAAAATATTATGAAATCATCTCGCCAATGAAAATTATTAAATCAAAATTGATAAAACTTTTGTATTTTTCCACTTTTTAGCACTATGCCTTGCGGAAATAAGGACTTATCCTCATACCATAAATTCTCTATTTGCCTAAATTTCCCTTGTATTTTCTGAGTAAATCCTCGGAGATTAAAAAATCACGTTGGTCGTCAAGGGGATGGGATGTTGATAACACAGAACTGCGAAACTGGGTCCTTTGTGAAAGTATCCCTGATTTCAACAGCAAGCAAAAAACAATATTCGATAACCAAAACATGAATCTTTATTTTATTTCCTTTTGTTTGGTATTGCTCTCGATTTTATCGGCTTATTTTTTTCTCATTTTGTATGTTCAATTTATTAATGAATCATTCTTCTCCTTTACTTTCAGGTGAGTGAACGAATCTAATTCGCTGGGTGTTTGTCCAAGTCATCCTACACAAAGAGTATACGAGGCTCAACCGTAAGTGAACGAGAAGTAAATATACTAGAATAGCGCTTCCCAAATGGTACATCCTATGTATAAAGAAGAATGTTTGTATGTGTGTGTTTGTTCGCGTAAAACTCGAGAACCAGATATCGCACAGCTTTCAAACTTTGGAGATTGTAAAATGCCCTCTTCTGACAGATAATAGGCTACTTTTTATTCACCTAAATGTCCCCGGTTCGACTCCAGGCGTTTGAAACTGTTTTCATAAGAAATGTACGTAGAACTCACTTTTTATCGCTTGCATGGTTTGTTTCATTTGCAAAATTAAATTAGAAAGAATAGCCGTACGAAATCGAGACAAAAACCAAAAGAAGGTAAATTGAATGAAAATTCTTATTTTGGCAGTGGAACATTGATTTCGATTCGAAATTGTGAGAATTTTGATTAAATAGACGTACATTTTGTGATATTTTGTGGTTGTAAACAACCCGTCCCCCTGACGACCACTTCCATTGTTGAATCCGAGCTCATGCATTTCAGTTCACTTCCATCGCCTGCAGGGTTTGTTTCTTTTGCAAAATTAAATACGAAAGAATAGACACAAGAAATCGAAAAAAGCACCAAGAGAAGGGAAATTGAACAAAGACTGTTATTTTGGTCGTCGAGTATTGTTTTCTGTATAAAATTGTGAGAATTTTGATAAAATGAACGAAATTTTTCTAAAANAATCCACATATATCACGCTACCGCGTTTGTTGATTGGAAGGGAAACTTTGCTCCGTGAAGGGGACGGACACTTCCTAAGAATGCGTTCAAACGGGTTCTCTCCTAGAGAATTGTAACTGCGGAGGAATCCGGGTGACGTCACGCAGCCTCCCTTTGCTTTGCTTTTATGTTTCGCGCGAACGACACCAGATGTCCCCCGGGCGCGAATGTCGGATTTTCGTGCAGAAAATTTTTTGCCGATCTCGGTGGTGCAGAAGTTAGCCTCCCTTGATTGGCTAGGAATGACTTGCTGGCGTGGGTTCGAATCCCACTGCGGTCATAGGTATTTATTCCTTTGTTGTTATTTTCATAGTGGTATCTTTTTTAAGTGCTTCGACAGCCGAGGTCACCACCAAAGCGCTACCCTATTGGCTATGCGAAGTTTTGAGTCCCCAAACTAGAAAAATCATTTTTGGCATATTGGCCAGCTTCTTTCGATCTAGCCCATGCACGGAGCTACTTAAACGGAGCACGTTAAACACTATCCAAACGGCTGGGGCTCAGTCCTTAGCAACGATGATTCATTCGCCGTCATTTCTCGAAGATTTGAGACCATACGTCGACTCAATCTAAAAGAATGATCACTTGATCTGAGGCCAACCGACCTCGCATGAACCAAAAGAGACGCTTTACACTATTATAAAACGCACTGATCCCTAGAGAAATTTTTGAAGGAAATAATTCTCTTATTTTAATTTATACGCATAACTTACCACTGAATTTCTTAAAGCGTATATTACTATAGTTTATGGCTCATTACCGTTGTTTTTATATTGCATCTCAAATGCATACATAAGTGTTCTACCTTTAGGTAGGTTCATGTACCCAGAGCCGCGCCCAGCCTATAAGCCGCCAGGGTGCGAACATAATTTTCCGCCACTTAAAATTTAAATATCTAAATCTTCATTTTCTGATTTGCAGGTAAAAATTATTTCGTGCGGCTTTGAAAAAACAGCGTTTTATGACTTCGTTTTCCAGCGCAGACTGGTTAAAAAACATTGGCAAAGATTAATTATGCTGACAGAGTTAATCCATTCCGTATGGTGACATAGTGAATGGTCATTATGAGTTAAAATTTCACATTACTTTTTATTATCAACTATTACTAACCAGAAACTGTTTCCGGAATCGTTAATAAAACTCGCAAAGCCATTTGCCAATTGGGAAAGACTCCGATCAAATCTCTAGAAAATATGTATTCCAAAACCTGAAGAGGATTTATTCTTGGTGCCAGAAAATCTTTCATTGATTCCAACTCTTCGAATGAATCAACCGCACAAATAACCCTTTCTCTTAACAGTAACGATAATAATAACAATAAAAATCACTTCTTTAATGGAAACAGGATTTCCAATTACGTGCATTTTAATAATATTTATCATTTTTACTTACGAACACAAACAACCATCCCCGACTGGAAAAATTCCATTACCCGGTACACGAACCCGGGACCTTGGGATCCAATCTGATCGCTCCTTCGCCAGTGATAATTTGGAAGACACCGGGGAGATTAGCTCGCTTTTGATTCAGCTCCCATTATCATGACCAATAGTCATCCTCTCTAAAAATATTCGTTAAATTTTGGTATCATATTCGCGTGATTGCGTTCGTTGAATTTAATCTTGGAATTGACCGTTAGTATTATTCTTACGTTTTATATTTCGAAAGAAAAACCTCGTGCATATTTTTCCATTACCTATGTTTGATTTGATACATTTACCTATATTTGATTTGAAGGAAACGTTGGGTCTACTAAGAACTGGAAAGTGGTTTTTATGATAGTTTTAATTGAGTGATGATACTTGTGAATAGGAACATGTTATAAGCATCAAGGTTCTTTAGGCCACTGTGTAAGGCTGCTAGAAGATGTATTTGAGTCAGGGTACCTCGACTGCTAGGGTCATTTGATCCCCGTAAGGTGTTTTTTTATACAGATTAAACATATGAGAAGAAATCAGCAATACTATCACACCGTACTATTCTCTCCGCTATTTTAGAAGTGATATCGCGTGTTTTGGTGTTTGGGATACTTCTACATATGTGTTCTACCTTTCCGTAAGTTCATTTGCCTTAATATTCCCTATTCTGTGCCATTTCTTTCGTTTCTTGGTAACCTACCCCATCCCTTATGTCATCCAACATCTTTTGTCTTTTTTTGCTTTGGTCATTCCCTTTACCATAAGCTACGAAGAGCTAGGAGAAGGAAATGAGGCTTACTAGGCAAATGAGGAGTGAGGTAGTTTGCTGCCCTTGCTTTCCTCACTGAGCGAGAATGCTATAAGCAGAACAAGCCCACGTTAGTGAAGCAGAATGACTCTGCGAGTAACATTTTTTGTATTATTGCATTAGGAGACACTTTCATTAATGTCATTATTCTGCATAACTCAGTAGCTTTCATATCATCACAGCCATGAACAAGACTGGGACAAAAGTATATAAAAGATACATTTTTCCCTATCCCGTACCAAACATATAATGAATATTTAATTCATCAAGATACGGTAGCAGGACCTGATATTGCATAGCGGCGTTCATTCATCCCTCATTGTATTCTACGAAACTCTTAAACAAAGGGTCATTTTTCTACATTCATGTGGATTTCAGGATTTTGGCTCACTGAAGAAAATAACAATAACTACCTCATCCCTCATTACGGAAACACCTCATTCCGTAGCGGGTCCGATTTCGTATCTAGGTGGCGAGAAACAATTCTTCTAGATAAATCGGAAATAGTTTCGACGTTGGGGTTATTCTAGTTAAGAGCCGCACTGTGGAGCCAAATAGGTTTTCGATTCGAGATGCCACTGCAAATGTTATGAAAGAGAAACACCGGGCAAATCTTGGCTCGGATAAAGGTCACCTAGTTAGTCCTGCCCAGAATCCGGAAAGAGCTCGGATTTTCTTCCTTTGATCGAAACTGGTCGCCTCCGATTCGATTTATTTTCGCTCTCGGTCGCTTTTGGCAACCGCTGCACCCGATTGACTCATTGTGCAGGGAATTCAAGGCCAACCCCTTTCCCCGCCGCATAAATCCACATATATCACGCTACCGCGTTTGTTGATTGGAAGGGAAACTTTGCTCCGTGAAGGGGACGGACACTTCCTAAGAATGCGTTCAAACGGGTTCTCTCCTAGAGAATTGTAACTGCGGAGGAATCCGGGTGACGTCACGCAGCCTCCCTTTGCTTTGCTTTTATGTTTCGCGCGAACGACACCAGATGTCCCCCGGGCGCGAATGTCGGATTTTCGTGCAGAAAATTTTTTGCCGATCTCGGTGGTGCAGAAGTTAGCCTCCCTTGATTGGCTAGGAATGACTTGCTGGCGTGGGTTCGAATCCCACTGCGGTCATAGGTATTTATTCCTTTGTTGTTATTTTCATAGTGGTATCTTTTTTAAGTGCTTCGACAGCCGAGGTCACCACCAAAGCGCTACCCTATTGGCTATGCGAAGTTTTGAGTCCCCAAACTAGAAAAATCATTTTTGGCATATTGGCCAGCTTCTTTCGATCTAGCCCATGCACGGAGCTACTTAAACGGAGCACGTTAAACACTATCCAAACGGCTGGGGCTCAGTCCTTAGCAACGATGATTCATTCGCCGTCATTTCTCGAAGATTTGAGACCATACGTCGACTCAATCTAAAAGAATGATCACTTGATCTGCATCTCTGTGGCCAACCGACCTCGCATGAACCAAAAGAGACGCTTTACACTATTATAAAACGCACTGATCCCTAGAGAAATTTTTGAAGGAAATAATTCTCTTATTTTAATTTATACGCATAACTTACCACTGAATTTCTTAAAGCGTATATTACTATAGTTTATGGCTCATTACCGTTGTTTTTATATTGCATCTCAAATGCATACATAAGTGTTCTACCTTTAGGTAGGTTCATGTACCCAGAGCCGCGCCCAGCCTATAAGCCGCCAGGGTGCGAACATAATTTTCCGCCACTTAAAATTTAAATATCTAAATCTTCATTTTCTGATTTGCAGGTAAAAATTATTTCGTGCGGCTTTGAAAAAACAGCGTTTTATGACTTCGTTTTCCAGCGCAGACTGGTTAAAAAACATTGGCAAAGATTAATTATGCTGACAGAGTTAATCCATTCCGTATGGTGACATAGTGAATGGTCATTATGAGTTAAAATTTCACATTACTTTTTATTATCAACTATTACTAACCAGAAACTGTTTCCGGAATCGTTAATAAAACTCGCAAAGCCATTTGCCAATTGGGAAAGACTCCGATCAAATCTCTAGAAAATATGTATTCCAAAACCTGAAGAGGATTTATTCTTGGTGCCAGAAAATCTTTCATTGATTCCAACTCTTCGAATGAATCAACCGCACAAATAACCCTTTCTCGTCTTGAGTTATCCGTAATTATTTCCTCTAAATGTTTGCTAATCTTAAATTGCACACCATCTCTCCTAGATAATTTTTATGTATCNTATTTCTTAGACTTCAGAAGTTAGACTAGAATCAGAGAAATTTCAGATAAAATAAAATGACGAGTCTTTGCTCCATTTATCGGTTTGGTTTAATAATTAAACGGTTTTAAATTAATACTATCTTATTGATAATCTAAATTCACGTCATTTTTCAATTAGGATACCGAAGGTGAACTGATCAGATCAAACTGATGATAAAATTGTACATTATTATACATCATCATAAGTTTTCTACCTTTCGGTAGGTGCATGTAATATTCTCCACTAACTGCCGTTTCCTTCTCCTCCCGTTACCCCCCCCACCCTTTATGTCATCTAACAACTTTTGCCTTTGTCTTCCCCTCTGTTTTCATTCCCCATTCTACCCCCAATTACATCCTACAGCAATCCTTCTCCTCTCAATATTTGACCGTTTCCTCCCTTCCACCATTTTTATTTCCACTCAGTTCCTCTGTCGACGTTGAATTACTTCAGTTAAAAACCCTCTCCTCCCCAACCACATCTAGCACCTTCGTGCTCGTTTTCCTATCGACCCAACTTACTTTTTCCATTCTATCTTCTCAATTGAAAGCGAAAAAATCGACGCATGAACTACGTGTATAAAATGTTGGCAAACGCTGCTGTAGGTAATAAATAGCGGTGGAAATAAAGTGCTGGCCAAATTACCTTCACTTTATACCGTTAGGCTCAGGTATCTGCAGCCTTAACTTGTTAATTCTCGAAGATTTGCTATGAGTAGTATACTATTGTATTCGTAAAAATATTAAAAAAGTGAAAATAAGTTGCTTTCTTAACGTAAAGAAAAACTGGATTTTAATGTAATGAGAAAACATTAATGTGAAAGCATAGATAAATTAAAATCAATAATTTTTTGCTCGATTTAGATAAAAGCCACTTGGAGAATATCTAGGCTGCATTCTCTTGCGTAAAAATAACAGCAACTTTGAATAACTTCCCTAAGAATGTTCTCATTTTCTTCGCCGATAAAAGTTCTTGGTTTCAAATTAATACTAATAATGTAATCTATAACAAATTAATACAATTGACCGTTTGTGATAACCTGGTGTCGATCAAGTTCTTTTTGACTCAAGCTATAGGAAAGTATCATGGCTGGATAAACTGTGACGTATAATCATTGATATTATTTATCGTTGTTGATTTTTTCATTATTATTATTGGGATATGTTCCTTGATTGTCATTTTGTGACATGAGATGTGATGGCTTAGCATAATTATAATAATAATAAAGGACTTTATTCAGGGCGAGATTGAGACTAACAAGTCTCTTCTTACATCTAACCCTTTGTCATATGAGACAAGAAAAGAGAGAGATAGCATGCAAAAGTACAATGAAGAAAACTACTTTGTGGATTAAAAAACCTAAGCCAAGAGCTCAGGGAAAAATCTCCACTGCAGGAAAACACCCTCAAGAAGGAGGGTGTGAAAAACCTGCGAAACCTACAGATAGAAAACTAAACTCGATGATTAAAGTAGATTAATTAATTGAGTTAAAGTCTGGCCAAAACATGTTTGGTTAAAATCGTTTCAGTAAAATGGTTTTGTAAAGTATACGGAGTGCCAGTGAATGGTTAATTTATGAATCGAATAATTTAATTATGCTACAATATGTCCCGTTTTCTTGCAGTTTTAGGTGGCACAAGTCTGTACATATGTATTTAGTGTTAAAGCAGTAGTAGTATTGTTAAAAGTGTTTCGACAGCTTAGGTCATTTCGCACGTCCACCGGGAATCGAACCCGGGACCGCTTTCACCGAAGTCGAACGCGTTGTCCACTTGGCTATCCGGGAGCCCCTTAGTGTTAAAATAAGTGCATTTAAATCTTGTATATGACAGTTATAATGTTGTGCTGGAGCGCATCGGTAGATATTGGAGTGGCAGGGCCGTCAGTAACACCGGTGTGTCGTACACCGACGACGTGACGTCACATAAACGCTCTTCACTGCATCGTCCCTGGGGAGGGAGGTCAAAGTGGAAAAAATAAATTGGACCGAAGAAATGTCCAGTGGAAAGGTTTCGTCCCCTTTGCGAAGGCATAGGTCACGTTCGCAATTCATCCGCACACCCCAAGGAGATTGGAATCAATTGGGTGTAAGTGGATGGAGAGGAATAAGGAACGTCGTGTTGCCCTTTGTAGAATTACCAGGAAATAGGGGAGATACACGATAAAAGGGAATCCTATGTGCATTAAGGGAACTGGACGAGTCATGCTATAAGAAGGACGTCTCAGGGCGGATGGAGTCTTAAATGGAAACCAATGGATCACAAATCTGTCTGGAAAGTATTCAGCCCTAAGGCCCGTTTGGAAGTGAGAATGAGGCTTACTTGGTAGGATGAGGAATTATAAGTGCTATAAGAATTTTTAAACTAAATCAAGTTCCGTCATGCTTGACGGGGGCGTTTACTAGTTATTTATAATATTTATTCTACTGTTTTCAAGTCAATAAAGCCTACTTTACGTACATTTTTTACAGAAGAATATAAGAACTGGTTACCCCTGTGTATTTATATGGGATAACTCATGAAATCAACATTCAACAATGGCCAAAGGGATGGGTTCTTTAACCCCGAAATATTTTACGAATTTTCCGTGTATTTTCTCAAAGTTCCCGCAATTAAGAATTTATATGAATGTTTCACGACTAAAATAAGATCCAATGATCATTTTCCTTTCTTTAAACACTTGTCTGAATTTCGTAGGACAATTGTTTCTAATTTAATTTTGTAAGAGAAACAACCTCTGCAAGTCATGAAAGCGTACTTAACGTTCATCTCTTATGGAAACGCATTACGGGCTCCTGGGTTCGAACTCGGGCCTTTACAGAGAAGAGAATGTTTTTTCCTGGGGGTCTCAGCATTGTAGAAACACAATGCAGTTTGTTTCAGACCTCTAAGTCAAGCCATATCTTAGTTAGATAGGGGTCGGACAGACGGACGGACGGACGGACGGACAGACATTTGCTTTTTTTATGTGTGATATTAGATAGACGAACGAGAATAACGTGAAATAGAATAGAAGATAATATTGCCACATTCTTCATCGAGTTCCCCTTGTCTCAAATTAGTCAATACAATCCATTATAATCCATCGTAGGATTAGATGTAAAAATGGAAATTTAACGTAAGCGGGATTCATGTAAATGTGAGCGCTTTAGACTTGCGAGGTAATCGCACTGAAGATGCTCGTTCTTGGAGAGGAAATTTTGCGTTAAGCCGATGTAAAGCAGTGCAAATTGAAAAGTAAGTTCGTTGATTCACAGCAAAAGAAAGAGAACGGCTTTGCTTGCAAATAAGAGAGATGCTCAAGTGGAATGGCTGGAAGGGAAGGAAATCGGTTGTTGTCTTTATAAAGTCGAGATTGAGACGGAGGTCTCGCCTCCCACTTGTGATAAAGCCTTGCATTGAAGAAAGATGCGGTACAAAGAAAGAATGGATGAAGTTGGTTTTGAGAGAGCAAGGTTACACTCTTGTAACTCGTGTCTCTACCTTTGAGCTTATTTGGTGAATGATGAGACTTGGGAAAGGATGATAAGTTGTTGAAGCGTGTTTCTAATGGATACTGACGGAGTTTGTTTGTTTATAACAATTTTATACCGATTAATTATTGCATATGACTAAACCGTGTAACCAAGCGATGGAACGTTTTAGTTAAAATATCTCCTAGTAATTTTGATAAATCCGAGAGAATACCTTTTGCCTGTGATTGCATTGAAAGAATATTGAAATGTTTTTAGAATCCTGTAGTTCCGCTGAGATAATTCTGAAATCTTTTGAGAACGTTTGTAACGTCTTAGCGGAAAAGGAGCAATTGAAAAATTTCATTGAAAAATAGAATACATTTTTTTCTTTTTATATCATTATCATTTTTCTATTTATATGTATCAATTCATTTAATTGGAGACTGAAATTCTGCTAATACTGTCTTAGCTTCTCAACCTAAGAGGAGAGGAGCATTTTTGACTAAAAATAGAGATTTTTAACTATTTTCAAAACGTGAACTTCCTATACCTTTATGAGTAAATGTTTTATGCTTTCAATAGTCATAATTTTCGTGTCAATGACATTAGTTGTGAATCATTCATGTATTTTTCAGCAGTTTTTCTATGCATATATATTTGGAACCTTTTATGATGTTTTTTAATCCTGGAGGTCATTAACTTATTTACGTGCCATTGAGTCTTACATCAATATCGGAGATGCGCAAAAAAAAAACAGTTACGGTCCACTTCGTCCAGAAATCTGTTAGTTAAAACATGTATTCAGTTAAAATCTGAAATCTGTTAGTTAAAATATGTATTTCTTACTCCTTGAGTATAGATTTTTTACATGAGCAGTATTAAAATGAGTTTCTCTCAAAAAACAGTTTCTTTTGCGATTGGAAAGTATTGTTTAGGCATGCATCTACAGGAGCCGCATAGATGTGTATCATTGCTTCAATGAAAATGTATAGACTTAATTAAAGTCAAGTATTTTTTGTTTATTATTTTAGGAAGTAGTGGAGATAGGCTCTTATATTTGAAGTAATCTAACCTAACCTAAACTAAACTAGATGATGAAGGTATAACTAAAACTAATTATTTACAGCTTTTTTTTCTTTTTTTTTCTTTTTTCATTCCCCATTTCCTCTTGGTGTGTGACTCCAGCAGAGTAAGTATACGTTTGGGTTCCTTGATCCTTTTCATTCTTTGACGCACAGTTGGTGTATAGTCCCATATATGTTGTATTAAGGGATTGTTGATGGTTTGCAATTTCCTAGAGAATTTTTTACATATGGCCAGTAAATGTTCAGAGAATTTTGGAGTCCGGTGATGGCGTAATATTTCTTTAAGTGGAACTAATTTGTTGCTACACACAGCTAGTCGTATACATTTATTGTAGAAGATGGTGAGTTTGTTTAAGTTTTTGTTAGTGGTGTTGCAACATATTACCGCCGCGTATGTCAGAATTGGTAGGATATANAGGTATATTATTTTTATATAAAAGGTTTACATAGGATATCTCAAATGAAACTTACAAAAAATAAACACACTACCGATTTGGGTAGCAATAATACCATCATCTAAAGAAATAAAAAATACAGCGATTTAAATTAAGCATTTAAAAGAATAAATGTATTATTGATACGTTCAGCTGATGGTGGCACAAGTTCTGAACCGCAAGGCTTGTAAATAAACATGGTGCTTGGCTCCACCTAGCAACCGCCGGGGAACTTGTTTTGAGACCCAACGATGGCTGCTCAGGCCAAAGTTGGTCCCTGTGTTAAAATTTCAAGAATTAATACTATTAAATTACTTACATAACGTTCCATAAAGTCGGACCAACGCATCTCGAGGTTGAGTTCATTGCGGAAATTAGTTTAACTTAAATACGTTTCGTTAAATTTATTATCGTTTTTCTGAACTGAATTTCCCTTTCTTTGCGGCTATATCAAGATTTTTCATGCCAATTTGTGGCTACGTACCCCTTAGTGAAACGTAAATAGTAGTTGTACTGTTGAAATGTGTTATTTCAAAGACTACGGTTTTCAACTATAGCTGCCAAAACTGCATCGTAATATCAGGTACTTTTTTCCCTTCAGTAGTGGCTTACGGAAGTTGAAATTCTCACATTCTTGAGACGTGAGACAAAAAGGGCGACTCGTTTCAAAGGAAGGGAATTATGCGGCGGCGAGGTGGATTCAGAGAAAAGAAGGAAGCTGTAAGGATCCGGAAGAAGAGGGAGATTTAAAGGAAAGAAATAGAGTCGCTTGACTTGTCGAGTGCATTGAGAAGGAATGCATGTATTTTTAACGTCTTAACAGTCCGTTTTTGTCTCGCCGGAGAGGGAGACAGCCTCTCGAGAAATTCCACTCTCTCGACTCGGAAGGGTGTGACTCAGGGTTCAGCGCTCGGCCCAAATCATTTCATTAGCTTACAACTCAATCTGTGGGTTGAGTCACAAGTTAATTCCGTGTCTTGCGGCGGTGTTGTAATCGATAGAACCTGATGATGAAATGTAATATAATCAAATACAATATTTATTATCGAGAAGAACTTAGGCACTCTCTTGGGAAAATTTCATCAGGTACTGGGGTAGTAAACCCTTGTTACTGGAATGAAGACAAGTATCAGAATCTGTCTTTAACGGAATTATTATTATTATTGTTGTTGCTGTTATTATTATTATTAATTAAAACACTACAAATAGGTACAGTACCTGGTGACAGTGAGTAGAGTTATACAAATATATAAGATAACACACCCTTCGAAAGAAAACTTCCAAAGAATTTTATACGAAGAATTACATGCAAAATAACTACACACAAAAGAATAGCACTGATTACACCCCACAATAATTATTCCTGAAGGAGAGGAAGAAAGGTTTAAGGAATAAAATATTAGTAATTATGAAATTAGCTTTATTATTCATATAACATCAGTTCTTTTGTCTTGGCCTTTCAACTGTAGATTCAGAGCCTCGAATGTTTTATCTTCACTTTTTCGGAATATTGCTAGAGGATTAGTGAGAGTGAGGTAGGAATCCCAAACGTCCCGGTTTCTGTGATCTGTCAGGGATTATCACATCCTCTTCTCGTGTCCCAAAGATGGTTTTCCCAATACTCAAATGTCTATTTTAGTAGAATATTCGCATAGAATTATACTATGGATTTGCCTATAGAGGAATGATTTATTTACTAAAGAGTGAGTTTCTCTTTGAAGATTAAATGGGACTTATTGTAGGAAGATTGAAGTCAACATTGAATCAAGTAAATCGTGTGCTCTTTAGTGTGCGATTCACAGGCTTAATTAATTGCAAGCATTAAGGTTTCTCCTTATCGAAAGCCGTGAAAAACAGCAGTGAATGCAGAGAGTTATGTTATTCATATTTTTCTGCGTTTACGTAGACGGTTTACTATCAGTATATGATTTTTAACTATTTTCAAAACGTGAACTTCCTATACCTTTATGAGTAAATGTTTTATGCTTTCAATAGTCATAATTTTCGTGTCAATGACATTAGTTGTGAATCATTCATGTATTTTTCAGCAGTTTTTCTATGCATATATATTTGGAACCTTTTGTGATGTATTTTAATCCTGGAGGTAATTAACTTATTTGCGTGCCATTGAGTCTTACATCAATATCGGAGATGCGCAAAAAAAAACAGTTAAGGTCCACTTCGTCCAGAAATCTGTTAGTTAAAACATGTATTCAGTTAAAATCTGTAATCTCGAACTGAGAAAATGAAAATGAAAATAGACATTTACCCGTACCACATAACACCTACCACAAAGTCTTGCCAGAATCTATTGATAGTATAATCTGTAATCTGTTAGTTAAAATGTGTATTTCATACTCCTTGAGTATAGAGTTTTTACATGAGCAGTATTAAAATGAATTTCTCTCAAAAAATAGTTTCTTTTGCGATTGGAAAGTATTGTTTAGGCATGCATTTACAGGAGCCGCATAGATGTGTATCATTGCTTCAATGAAAATGTATAGACTTAATTAAAGTAATGAAAATCAAGTACGAGGTATATTAATTTTATGTAAAAGGTTTACATAGGATATCTCAAATGAAACTTACAAAAAATGAACACACTACCGATTTGGATAGCAATAATACCATCATCTAAAGAAATGAAAAATACAGCGATTTAAATAAAGCATTTTAAGAAAAGAACAAATGTATTATTGATATTTTCAGCTGATGGTGGCAAAAGTTCTGAACCGCAAGGTTTGTAAATAAATATGGTGCTTGGCTCCACCTAGCAACCGCCGGGGAACTTGTTTTGAGACCCGACGATGGCTGCTCAGGCCAAAGTTGGTCCCTGTGTTAAAATTTCAAGAATTAATACTATTAAATTACTTACATAACGTTCCATAAAGTCGGACCAACGCATCTCGAGGTTGAGTTCATTGCGGAAATTAGTTTAACTTAAATACGTTTCGTTAAATTTATTATCGTTTTTCTGAACTGAATTTCCCTTTCTTTGCGGCTATATCAAGATTTTTCATGCCAATTTGTGGCTACGTACCCCTTAGTGAAACGTAAATAGTAGTTGTACTGTTGAAATGTGTTATTTCAAAGACTACGGTTTTCAACTATAGCTGCCAAAACTGCATCGTAATATCAGGTACTTTTTTCCCTTCAGTAGTGGCTTACGGAAGTTGAAATTCTCACATTCTTGAGACGTGAGACAAAAAGGGCGACTCGTTTCAAAGGAAGGGAATTATGCGGCGGCGAGGTGGATTCAGAGAAAAGAAGGAAGCTGTAAGGATCCGGAAGAAGAGGGAGATTTAAAGGAAAGAAATAGAGTCGCTTGACTTGTCGAGTGCATTGAGAAGGAATGCATGTATTTTTAACGTCTTAACAGTCCGTTTTTGTCTCGCCGGAGAGGGAGACAGCCTCTCGAGAAATTCCACTCTCTCGACTCGGAAGGGTGTGACTCAGGGTTCAGCGCTCGGCCCAAATCATTTCATTAGCTTACAACTCAATCTGTGGGTTGAGTCACAAGTTAATTCCGTGTCTTG
>KZ309822.1:9727-28913 GCA_000376725.2 Ladona fulva
TTTTTTTAACAAATCAAACGGCTTCGACGTATAAGTTGCTTAGCACATTGGCTGCACAGCAGACTCCACCTAAAGAGATAAATGATCTTTCCATGACTGATATTGCGGCATTTATGGAGAACCAATTCGACCCCCGGCGCTTTATAGTACGGGAAAGATTTAAATTTTGGTCGGAAATGCAACGGAAGCCAGGAGAATCAATTCAAGAGTTGGTAGCAAGGATCCGACAAGACGCTGCTAAGTGCGATTTTTCATCGATTCAGGATCCGCAAGATGAGGCCATGCGGACCAGATTCATTTGCTCTGTCAATAACGAAGCAGTGCTAAAGTCTCTTTTCAAAATCCCTGATGATCAATTATCTTTCAGCAAAGCCATTCAAATCGCTTTAGAAATCGAAGACGCAGCGAAGGTGGCGAAAGAAACCATTTACGGTCCCGCAAAAGATTCTGTATTTAAGCTTCGTGAGTCGAAGAAGTCCCGATCTGAAGGCCCGAGCATAGCTTCAGCAAACAAAGCGGATTTTCCAAAGGGAATGTGTCCTCGTTGCGGAAAAACAAACCATCGTTCCGAAGATTGCCGCTTCAAGAATTCGGAGTGCCATTTCTGCAATAAAAAGGGGCATATAGAAAAGGTATGCCTTCGAAAAAGGAGACGGCCAAAAGATAAGACGAATCGTATTACGGAGAGGACAATTCGAAAGGTCAATAACATTGACAAACGACAAAGAAAGCCCTTAATTCAGCCGATTTATTTCAAAGGCAAACGCTTTCAGTTTCAAGTCGACTCGGGAACGTATGACAATTTCTGTGGAAGGGATGTTTGGTCCATCATCGGTAAACCAACGCTACTTCCATCCAAATTCCAATACATCGGGGCGAATGGTAAACCATTGCCTGTCTTGGGGCGGTTTTTCTATTCGGTTGCCATGGATCCATTCTTACCNCTACATTTCAAAGAATCCATATCCACAATTTTATAAATAATATAAGAAGAATTATTTTCTTGTGGTTGCAATGCATTACATGGTATAGCCTGCAGCCAAAATCAAGCAGTTAAATCTCAATACTGTATTCAATCATCCTACTGTTTCAATCCATGTACAAGTTGTCATTCATTGAATTAGCAATTGAGTAGTTATATATTCATATAACTAAATATCATTGAATGATATGAATATGGTAAAGCAGGGCCAGTGATGGTTTTAGGGACCCATGTGCTGATAATTATTTAGGGCCTCCAAAGTTAAATTCAAGAAATTACCTTCCAACCATGATCATCTTGTAAACTTAGCTGTCACGTTACTTAACTTTTCAGTTATCCAATTTAACTTAAAAATGCTCCATCTCTGTAAGTTGACACATTAACACTGTATTGTATTGAAAACCAGCAATATATTTCAACTGGTGTATGGATGAATTATAAACTAATATATTTTTAATATCTGCTGACTTGTAAGAAAAGTATTTAAACGTTGATTTATAATATTAGGTTTAATTTGTCTATCATTATCATTAGTTTTAAGAGATTTATTGTGTACAGAATCTTCAGCTGCTCAATCCATATATATCTTATGTTAAATTTAGTAAAAAAAATAATGTGTAAGTAACAACATTTTAATCAGTAGCATTAATGTCTCAGAATTTACAATCAGGCTATTGTTCTTATGTAATGGAATTTAATATTAGGTCATTCTTATAACATCTTGATAAGTTCATCAAGCAGTGGTAGTCCCTTAATTTATATGCTTTGTTTTCTGAATATGTGATTCTTCTAATGCTGCTGTAAATTCAATATTTTATACATACATTCAACTCACCATATATTGTGGGATCTCCAATCTATGAATTAAATTGTGTCGGACATCAACTGTAATATCCTCTTGTCTTCCGTATGGGATTGCAGTTCCATTTTCAAAGATGTATGAGGAAGTGAAAAGTAGTTCATGATAAGTCAGTTGCTTTATCTTGTTGTATCTGAGATCTACAATTCTTAACTTTGGCATCATATTTCTGATATCCATTGGAATTTCTGTTATATGGTTGTGTGCCAAGTAGAGCTCCTATATCAGGAACAGAAAAATTATTTTCAAGTTAAATCAAGAATGATACTGTGAGGTTGATTATATTAAGTCATAACTCTACCACTTTATGTAGGAGAGACATGTGATAAAAAAATATCCTTTGTTAATTTGAAAGATTTACTGTGAATGTAATTAGGATTAACAAAGAATTATTTAGGATCTTTTTCTGCTTGTCGTGTTTTGATAACTTCCAGAAGGCTATGTATCGAATGAGATAGGTATAAAGGTGTGTGCTGATGAGAATTCTTAAGTTTCATTCACCAAATTCGTTTGATAAAATCGAGCTTCTCTACATTGAGTCATCTCTAAATCTGAGGCCAGCCCTACTTCAGGTGGCTCCCAAATAGAGGGTATATGAGTCTGCTTCCCAGTGGAGACTCTTTTTACTATGTTTCAAATCCAGTCTTTGGTTTTACGTAAGACATCTCCATCCATCCATTATGGTATTCCATTATGATATTTCTTAGCAGCTATATTTATAACAGCAAGTATCCTCTTTTAATCAAATGAACCAACTTTAGTCATTGAAGGACGTCCCTGTGTGTGTTATTGTAATGTACATTTATGTTACCACAAAATTTTCAGGATTTTAGTTCCCCTTTATTAATTAAAAATAACTTGAGTCTCTTCATACCTCTTGATACATGGAGAATGTACATATTCCAAACCCCCATTTCCATACATCACAAAATGTACGTCTGATCTTTTTCTTAAAGCCATTTTACTGAGAGTACTTGTTCTCTGCATTATTTGAAAAGTTACAGTGTTCAATTCTCTTATCTTATAATTATGATGCCAAGTTCATGATCTTTGGTTCTGGGATGTTCTTCATTGAAAAATCTCTGGTTTCAGAAACCTCCAAAGGTGGCAACCCTAACCAAAAATCACACAAAATATTATTATAGTATCGAGACTATTATGAATAGGAAAAAAATTAACTTCTTTTATTTTTTAGGGCTATCTACCTGTAAATCCTTGCATTCTATGTGCCTTCTCTATTTTATTTCCTAAATTTTTGAAGTATAAACAATTGAAATATCCATACTAAACTAATCGTCTTCATCTTCTGCCATTCTTCACAACCTCATTATAGAGATGTGCTTCCATTCATTTTGGGCATCAAACCCTTCCCCTGACCAAGATGACATGATCAAATACATAGCTGGCACAAGCATGCTTTCAAAACACCATAAAATCACTGTCCAAAATCATCTTTTTAAAAAGATGATTTTGGACTGAAATTATTGGTATGTCTGCTCCTACCAAGATTATGACAAAAAATATCAAACTCTCAGCTATTCCTCTGCAAATTGTTTGAATGGTACAATTAGTTATAATATTGCTATGAGATAATAACGGTATTAATGGACCAAAGTATTTATCACCATGAAAGATTTGGTGCTTTCCTGGTGTAGGCCATCGTCTTCAGCGCCCTGAAGACGATGGCGGAGTTAGTCATCAAAATGTCGGCTACTGCTTACTTGACCTGGTGGAAAACCCGTGAAGACTTCATCCATATTTATCACCAATCTACCTAGCAATGACATTTCTTGTACAGTATTGTTTATGAGCTTCTGGGCCATCAAGGTTTAAATTCTAATTTACACCGAACATATTTTTGGATTGTAAACATACCTCTATATTTAAACGTCTATACAATCCTCTCCTAATACTTCCAAAAAATCCCTCGCAGTACAGCTTATTTTTTTACTTACTTTTAGATGCCAGAATTTCACAAACGGGGAGACTGATCCTGCTGTTTTCCTCACAGGATCATAAATCCTTGACCAATATTTTGAGTTAATGCGATTGTGAGAAAGGTCCAATTTCTTTAAAGGTGGAATTTGTTCATTGGTAACTGGTTCAATCCATCCTACATATACTATGTTGTTTCTTCTGAGGTATAGCTCCTCCAAAACGTCCAACTTAGCTATCCAGTCCAGCATGAATTCATCAAATCGATTTCCACTTAGATCTAACTGTATCAGAGCTCTAGATGTGAAAAAAATATCCTCGGAAAACTTTAAAGAATTGAAGGACAAGTTGAGAGTCTGAAGTTTCACCACGTAATCTTCCAAATTCGTTCCAGTCAAAACTGAAATACTGTTCTGGGACAAGTCTAATTCTTCCAACTTTTTACACTTCTCAAGTAATCGCAAGTGACCGTTAACAATTCTATTTTTGGAGAAATACAGGTATTTTAGATTTGGCATATCTAATTTAGGTATCTCCTTCATGGCATTGTTATTTAGTACCAGTGTATTTAAATATTTAAAGGATCCATTTAATAATTGCTTATTGTGGAACTTATTTCCATCGAGAAATATTTCACGCAACGAAGAGAGAGCTTGGAGTGAATTGTTGCCAACAGAATCTAAATAATTGTTCGAAAGGATTAAACGTGAGACTCTTTTTGGAAGAGAAGGAATTGATGTGAGGTAGTTGTTGGAAATGTCAATGGATTCCATACTAACTAATTTGGATTCAAGAAAAAAAGATGGATGTAACTCTCGCATCATAAAGCCTTTTAAAGCAAGAGTTCTTAATTTTCGAGCTGAAATGAAGTTTGAGACTTTGGATATATTCTGTCCATTGTTTTCGAAACGAAAATGTGCTAGGTGTTCGAAAGATATCGTCTTTTCTGGCAAAGCAATCACGTTATTGTCTAAAATTTCAATTGTAATGATTTTATTAAGGTGTGAAAAGCAGCTGGGATCTAAATCTAAACGAGGATTATTTATTATCCTAAGAACTCCCAACTCCGTTAGATTGACGCATTCAGAGGCATTAATTGATCGAATTGAACTATTATATACTTCAAACCTCTTCAATTCCAACTTTTGAAAACTAACAGGAAGTCTAGAAATTTTACTGTCAACAATTCGGAGATATTCAAGTACCGGAGTAGATCTGAAAATGTCGCTGTCAATATTACGTAGATATGGTTCTTGTATTTCGAGAACCTCTAAGGATATAAGGCTCAAGAAATCACTATCCTTCAAAATCTCTATTTTGTTGCCAATCAGTCTAAGATTTGAAAGATCTGATAAATTTGACAATGCACCATCTTCAAAATACTTGATTTTCGTGTTTACAATTTTTAATGTTGTGATTTTTGGCATCTTTCCGAAAAAGAGAGAAACTGGAAGATTACTCCACTGAGAGCAGTTAGTAATAATCAATTCTTCTATTTGCATCAGTTTATCTAATGGTAGATATTTCAACGTAACGTTTTCCTTTCCACAATCAATACTTAAGCTATTTATGATTGGAAAATCTTTCTCAAAAAATAGATCGATAACTTCTGAGGGACATTCAGAAAATACCAGACTTACAAATTTATCTTGCAACGTTTCCCATGCTTTAGAGACGGCGAAAGTAATATTCTTAAGCTTTATATTCTTGCTGCAATGAATATCAAATGATGGTGTGAACATTCCCTCATAATCAGTATCGGTATAGTCAGTGAATAGAATGTGAATCATGCGGTCACAGTGAACAAAGCTACCCATTTCGTCTCTTACCACTATACATGAGTTATATTTTTCGATACTTTGTGCTTTGTAGCTATTAACCGTTCCAGCGAAAAGGGCAAAATTCTCTAAATTCGCCAATTTTTTTATTAAATCAATTTCATGGATATTACTAACGGACCTGCCATCCAAATTCTCAACACTATGCGAAAGTCCTCGTACCAGTAATGAACTGCATAAGAATACTATTTGTAACGAACAAACTAACATGATGACTCCAGGCAGACCTGCAAAAGAGGACAAATGGTAATTAAAAACATTTAAGGGAAGACATTCGCGGTATAAATATGGATATCAAATTACGAATGTCATTAGACTCGACGCATTTCGTTTCTCACGGACACAGATTGAGGAACCTATGATGCCTATGAGTATTGTACGCGTAGGCTCATAAGGCAATCTAGAGGGTGCCTATGATCACAAGCTGTTTCCGTTCACACAGTCGCACGAAAATTTCTCCCATTCGTTCTAACATCTTCTCATAAGTGTTTCGTAGCTATCTCGAGAGTTTATCATTTTATTATGCTATCAATATTTTTTGCCCTTCCCAGATCTCCATCGATCGGTAATAAAATATACCTATAACTGTCCGGCGTCTTTCCTCAATGGTACCTCGACGCCTATCCTTAATACCTTGTATGTCATCCCAATCATAATGATGTAGAGAGAAGGTAAGAATATGGAAGATTTTAACTAAAATAAGCACATTTTTTTATCTTTATCGTATTCATTATATGTATTCACTAGCTGAAGCGCTCATTGATTCTCAACGAGGAAAATAGAGATAGGATTAAATATGGTCCGATAGGGTAGATGTGTGTAGATGTAGATTTACTCTTCGAAATGAATATTTAGAAGTTCCATCATTTTCAAATCCCGTTTAAAAAATTAGCCGATTATTTAAACACTCATACATTCATCAGTGTAAATCATTCGCAACATCAACTGCTAACATCTGATAAAATCTCTTCGCTTCACAAAGTCTGTCATCATCTTCCCATGTATTTTATATGGGCCTCAATTCCCAATGCATGATCTCGGACTCAACAATGGAATTCGTCGTCAAGGGGACCAGTTGTTTACAACCACAAAATATCACAATATATTCGTCTATTTTATCAAAATTCTCGCAATTTCGAATCGATAGCAATGTTCCACGGTCAAAATAAGAATCTTCATTCAATTTCCCTTCTTTTGGTGCTTGTCTCGATTTCGTACGACTATTCTTTCTGATTTAAATAGCAAATGAAATAAACCATGCAAAGCGATATTATTATAATATTCAATTTTTCTTTCTTTCCATGCAAGCGATATAAGTGAGCTCTCCATGTATTTCTTATAGAAACAGTTTTAAACGTCTGAAGTCGAACCGGGGAGAGTAAGGTGAACCTATTGTCCTATAGCCTATTGTCTGTCTGTGGAAGACATTTAACAATCTTCAAAGTTTGAAAGTTGTGCGACATCTGGTTCTCGAGTTTTAGGCGAACATACACACACACGTATGTTAGGATCAAGGATAACTGCAAAGCGTATCTCGAAGAATGATTATTATTTCTAACTAGTAAGTACCGCCGCACAGTGGGCTAGAATCGAAAAAAGCTGGCCAAAAATACAAAAACGTTTTTTTTTTTTTGAGTGAGGACTTCCCATGGCTACTCTTTAATAAATGTTGCATTAACTATGCAAGTTATTTTCGTTAACTCTTTCGCATCACAATGATACAGGGGGTCAAACTTGTCAAAGTTTTGGGAAAAATGCGTCTTCGATTTTTCGCGAAATTCTTCAAGCCGATGCTGAACACAAATGAAGAGAATTATCGGCTAAAATGTGATTTCATGCTATAAATCTGTCTTTTATCCTTTACCATAGTCGACCTTAATGACCACTGTTGAATATTTGCATACTTTATGTAACAAAATGGCGGACCCTTATTTTAGAGCAAATTTTTACCTAAGGCGAGGAGTATAGTAGAAATAGACATCAATAGACACGGGCTTACTTATACCTCGGTATTTTTCGAAGCTTCCTAAAGAGGAATCTGGAATAAATTCTTGCGACCGTTAGCGACACCGATAATAAACCGGACTTTTCGACTTCGCTGCAAGGACCGATTTCACGCTGCGCAGCGCCGCTCTCCACGACGATTTCGGTTTTCGGCAATATTTTATACATTTTCCATATATTTTATCATATTTCTCGCAATTTCGAATCTATATCAATATTTTACTGAAATAAGAATCCGTAATCATTTTCCTTTCTTTAGACATTTGTCTTGATTTCGTAGAACCATGTTTTCTAATTTAACTTTGTAATACAAACAAACCCTGCAAGTCGTGAAAACGTACTTTATGTGCAATTCTTATGAAAACGTATTATGGGCCCCTGGGTTCGAACCCGAGCCTTCTCAGTGATGAGAATAGTTTTCGTGGGGCTTTCAACCTCGCAGAAACATAATGCAGTTTGTTTCATATCTCTACATCGAGCCGTTTCCGAGATGGATGGAAGACTAACAGACATTTTGCCTTTCATATAAGGCTGACTGATGTGGTGACACTATGACAGATACACTCGTAAACTAGAGCTTCTTTCATCCATCACTGGAGAAGATTTACGTATATGAGATTAATGAAGGCAATTTCGGATAACATAATATTTGTTGCCATCTAAACTACGCGCATCTCGTTTCAGACATCACCAGTTTCCTTTATGTCTCTTATGAAATATTATTGCTATAGCTCTTTAGTCGAACACAGGATCACTTAAGAATACCATAATTTATATATTAATTTCTTTTGAGTTTCTCTATCCATGAAATGTACTACGTAATTATGATTTTCTTTTTAGGTGAACTATAAATAATAATAAGGAAAATACAAGATAAAAAATCCATTATAATCCTTAAAATATTGTCTGCACTTTTTGGCCAAGTTAACCTAAGCATCGAAATCTAAAAGTCAAGGTTTAGTTCAACCCAGTTTAAGAATTATATGATTGATTAGCTTTAATCAATTCTTCTGTCTGTCTGTCAATCTGAATATCCCAATTCGATGCTTTCTGACACTCATAATTGAAATCATTTTAGAGAACATGCTTAAAGAAAATCAATTTACTAGGAAAACTGATTGTTACTTGTTACGGAGTCTGCGACTGCGAGGAAACACGGGACTACCCCTATTGCTTTATGGGACGAGTCAAATGACCACGCATTGGAATGTGCGGGAGAACCTCGAATATTCCAGAAGTTTCCCTTTCTTTCTTTCTTCTGTATATATAAGCAGGCTGTCCTTTAACGGGGGCAGTCGTCTTTCTGTAAATAAAGAAGTACCATCGGAGACCTCGTGCAGTTATTCTTCTTCTTCTGCGGGAGAATACAACAGATTGGCGCAGCCGGTAGGATCGGAGCCACAGAAGAAGAAAGATTCTTTTTCGCTGATTTTCGATGAATTTCGGATCCGTATAGGACGATGGAAGACCTTACGAAGCTACTAACAGACCTCCTGAAACTTCAACGTCAGCAAAATGAGGAACAACGGCAGCAGATGGAAAAACTGATTGTCCGACTGGCTCCTTCGTTAGGTGAGCATACTCTCACATCTAATTCATCGTCCGCTGCTGCTATACCAAAATTTGAGCCCTTCGATTCTCTTTCGGAATTATGGAAGGATTATTGGGATAGATTCCAGACGTTTGCACGTGCTAATTCCGTACCTGCGGACCGGTTGCCACAGATTTTTTTAACAAATCAAACGGCTTCGACGTATAAGTTGCTTAGCACATTGGCTGCACAGCAGACTCCACCTAAAGAGATAAATGATCTTTCCATGACTGATATTGCGGCATTTATGGAGAACCAATTCGACCCCCGGCGCTTTATAGTACGGGAAAGATTTAAATTTTGGTCGGAAATGCAACGGAAGCCAGGAGAATCAATTCAAGAGTTGGTAGCAAGGATCCGACAAGACGCTGCTAAGTGCGATTTTTCATCGATTCAGGATCCGCAAGATGAGGCCATGCGGACCAGATTCATTTGCTCCGTCAATAACGAAGCAGTGCTAAAGTCTCTTTTCAAAATCCCTGATGATCAATTATCTTTCAGCAAGGCCATTCAAGTCGCTTTAGAAATCGAAGACGCAGCGAAGGTGGCGAAAGAAACCATTTACGGTCCCGCAAAAGATTCTGTATTTAAGCTTCGCGAGTCGAAGAAGTCCCGATCTGAAGGCCCGAGCATAGCTTCAGCAAACAAAGCGGATTTTCCAAAGGGAATGTGTCCTCGTTGCGGAAAAACAAACCATCGTTCCGATGATTGCCGCTTCAAGAATTCGGAGTGCCATTTCTGCAATAAAAAGGGGCATATAGAAAAGGTATGCCTTCGAAAAAGGAGACGGCCAAAAGATAAGACGAATCGTATTACGGAGAGGACAATTCGAAAGGTCAATAACATTGACAAACGACAAAGAAAGCCCTTAATTCAGCCGATTTATTTCAAAGGCAAACGCTTTCAGTTTCAAGTCGACACGGGAACGTGTGACAATTTCTGTGGAAGGGATGTTTGGTCCATCATCGGTAAACCAACGCTACTTCCATCCAAATTCCAATACATCGGGGCGAATGGTAAACCATTGCCTGTCTTGGGGCGGTTTTTCTATTCGGTTGCCATGGATCCATTCTTACCGGCTCAAGAAGTTGAATTTGTCATATCAAGGAAACCGCTTAATCTTCTTGGCCGTACGGCTCTTCGTCAGCTAGGCATTGATGTAAATGCCCTTCTAAGAGATCCATGTTCTGTTAAACGTATTTCAGATTCGGAGAAAATCAACGCCATTTCTTCAGATGAAAGTGTTGCTGCCTCACTAGAAAGGAGATGCCGGCAATTATGCAAAGAGTTTCCAGAACTTTTCAAAGCGGAGTTGGGTTGCCTCAAGGATTTCGAGCTAGAAATAAAATTCAAGTCGGATGCTAAACCGATATTTTGCAAACCCAGGACTGTACCTTTTGCTCTCTTGGAGGACCTAAATATAGCATATGATATGGGTATCAAGAAAGGAATTTGGCAACCTATCCAATTCAACGATTGGGGAACGCCGGTGGTGCCAATAAGAAAGACGCCCTTACCTGGCAAAAGAAAAGCGAATCTTCGTGTATGTGGGGACTATTCCGTTACTGTCAATCCCCAATTGGAGACCCATCGACATCCGATTCCATTACCAGAGGACCTCATGCGGAAATTGGGAGGGGGTTACTTTTTTTCCAAGATCGACCTGGCGGACGCATATAATCAGGTACGACTTGGGCCAGAAAGCCAAAGACGGCTTGCTCTCAGTACTCATCGAGGAGTTCTATTGCAGACTCGCCTCCCCTTTGGTATATCGTCTGCTCCAGGTTACTATCAGGAGATAATGGAGCGGTTAACGAATGACTTAGAAGGAGTTGCTGTTTACCTAGACGATATTCTGGTCAGTGGATCTAATGCAGAAGAACATCTCAGAAATTTACGTACGCTATTTCAACGTCTGCAGGACAAAGGACTGAGATGCAGACTAGAGAAATGTTCATTCGCACAATATTCTATTGAATATCTTGGGCATAAACTTTCGCATCAAGGCATTTCAAAAGGCTCTAAAGTGGATGCAGTTTTAAACATGCCTCCACCTTCTAATGTTACCAATCTTCGTTCTTTTCTTGGTTCTATTCAGTTTTATGCGAAATTCATTCCAGATCTTTCAACGTTATCAGAGCCACTTACGTGCCTCACTAGGAAAGGCCAATCATGGATATGGGGACCAAAGGAGCAAGCCTCTTTTCAGCGTCTTAAAGAAGCTCTCTGTTCAGATGCAGTTCTCGCTCATTTCGATCCGAATACGAAGATTGGAATTTCATGCGATGCCTCAGACGTGGGAATTGGAGCCGTTCTTTTTCATCGCTACCCTGACGGCAGCGAGCGCCCAATAACCAATGCATCGAAGACGCTCACGCCCACTCAACGGCGATACAGTCAAATTCAGAAAGAGGCACTTGCAGTGATATTTGCTTTGAAGAAATTTCACCAATTTTTGTATGGACGTCGATTTATTCTAATTACTGACCATAAACCGTTAGTCGCCATATTTGGCCCATCTAAAGGAATTCCAGTAATGGCCGCTAATCGTCTAGCGCGATGGGCCCTTATACTGAGTCAATATGATTACTCAGTGGAATACCGCAATACCAAAGACCATGGAAATGCAGATGCTCTAAGTCGTCTACCATTTAAAGAGGATGCCAATTTCGACGCGGAGGAGGAGAAGGCAGATATCAGTGTAGTCTGTGAAATTAAGGACCTCAGCCTAAGATTGGATCCTTTCAAACCGAAACTTCTTCCCAAGGAATCCAGCAGAGATCCTGTCATTTCTAAAATTTTACGATATATCACAGAAGGGTGGCCACATTCGGATTCTATCGAGACAAAACCATTCAGAAAATTACAGGATTTCTTGACGGCCGAAAATGGCTGTCTCTTCTACGGCACCCGTGTCGTAATTCCTACGCGTTTGCGACCCAAGGTTCTTGACTTGCTTCACCTTGGCCATTTCGGTATGCAACGGATGAAACAGCTCGCCCGATCAGTGGTGTATTGGCCTCATATTGATGAGAACATCGAAGGAATAGCACGATCGTGTGAGACTTGTGCAGAACAACAAAATAGACCTCCGAAGCCCCCTAATCATCGGTCCCGCAAAAGATTCTCTATTTAAGCTTCGCGAGTCAGAGTAGCAATACTGTAGTTGAGTTCTTGTGAATTTTAAAGATCAGCAGAGCAAGAGAGTAGTAATTTGGGATTGAAGCAAATTCAGCGCTGGATTCAATTCCTCAAATAATGTTATGATTTATACCTTCTCTTCTCAATTTCGGCAAGGCTATTGCTTGATACTAAATGTATGTATATTACCTTAATTGAAGTTCTTGGAGAAATGAGAAAATACGTCCCAGAAACTCAACGAATGATCTTGGAAAGATCTCAGGAATGAAGAACGTGTGATTCTGATCTAATGTATGACTGCCAATACAGGATACAGTCAATGGTTATCGCGACTTCCGGGTGAATCAGACGAAACCAACGGAAAATTCTAAATATAAAATCCTAATTTTTAAAAAGAGAAGGAAGAGAGAGCATGATTCACGAAGATAAAAAAATACTAAACTCTTTTATTTATCTGCAACACTTATTTTTTTCAGAAATGTACTGTATGTAATGAAGGATTTTTTATTATGCATACTCAAGTTTGGATTTGAATTAAAACTACACTAAACACCCTCCAGAAAAAAACAAGTTACACCAAAGTTCTCTGGTTGCTATTTTATAGATAGAACGAGAGTAATGCCTCTTTCTTCGCGCTGTCAAACGGAGTTCTCCCTTGTAAATTGTTTCTCAAAAAGTAATTTCTGACCAGTTTAACATCACAGTTGAATACTAATTATTTTTAAAATTTATTACTAAAAACATTGAGATTACTTCCGTGACACGATAAAAATACACAAGGAAAAGGGTTTTAGGTACTTGGCACGATAAGGCGTGCACCAAGGAAAATTCCCAAGGAGAAACGGTCATGAAAAAAGTCTGAAACCCGGGTCCCGGTTCCGCCAGACTTTTTTCATGTCCGTTTCTCCTTGGGAATTCGGATCCAAGTGGGTAGCGCGTTCGCCCTTGTTGAAAACGGTCCCAGGTTCGAATCCCAGTCATAGTTGTGCGAGTTGACCTCAGCTGTCGAGGCACTTTTATCGTTACTACTACCACTGGCTGGATGGACGCAAAAATGAGAACTTAAAAAGTGAAGAACAAATATTAGTAGTAGTAGTATTGTTAAAAGCGCTTCAGCAGCTTAGGTCATTTCTCACGTAGGCCCCCAACGGGAATCGAACCCGGGACCGCTTTCACTGAAGTCGAACGTGTTTCCCTTTTGGCTATCGGTCGCGCGAAGAACAAATATTTCGCAATTTAAAAATAAATAACATGCCATTAGATAGGAACTTATTTTATTTATCACGTGAAACCACATCTTCGAATGAAATACTGTAAGCGCAGTTTTTGTGAATTTCCGAAATTTCGAAGCTTCGTTTGCTTTGACAATGAAGTTTATCAATCGTTGTGATCCTCTTTTCTTCAGTATATCGTGGTGATGGACCGTAAGATCTCGTTGCACCGAATCATTTACGTTGGGATCGTATGAGAGGAAAAGATCTTCCAGGTTGTTACTGACGAAAGTGTACAATTATTCCCATTACGTCTTTCGGCAACTACGTTACCCTCGCACAGTGGGCTAGAATCGAAAAAAGCTGGCCAAAAATACGAAAACGCTTTTTTCTCTTGGTAATCAAAAATTATACTCGAGGAGAGAAATTCTAATCTTTAAAGAGAATTTTAAAAAAAGATGGGTTTGACTGTGGATTTTACTAAACCGGGATATGGGAACCATAAATAATGAAAATACAGTTAGGCGTTTCTTTGACAGTCCAAGTCTAGCAGCTGAAATAACAGGTAGGAAATTGAAATTATTTTCATTAATACCTGCTCTTTTATGAAATGAAGGTATGTGGAAGATAAAATAGTTATGGATGAATTTTACCTTTAGAATGATAAGACTTATGTGTATTGTCTATTTCAAATTATTGAGTTTTTTGTTAACAACCATACTTAAATACTAATTACATAAAAATGTACCTATCAGGGATTGACGGGGATCTCATAAAAACATTTGCCAATATCTTGAAGGCAATTTCAAGCGGTTTAACGCTAAATGAGATAGCTTTCAGAGATTGTTGCTGGGTTACAGCAGAGATGTATGTGCAATTGTATTCATGGTATTACATGCCACCGACAGTACATAAAGTATTGATACATGGAGCTGAAATTGCTAAAGAATCAATTCTTTCGTTGGGGCAACTAACAGAAGAGGCGATGGAATCCCGAAAAAAAGACACCAGGAAATATAGAGAATTCACGAGGAAGCACTCCCAAGTACCTACAAACGAAGATTGATTCTAACGTCAGATCCGTTGATATCCATATCGGCACATTTGGAGCTTCGAAAGTATCGAGGATTATGAGTAAAGAAGTGAAGAGGCTACTTAGCATAGACTATGAAGAGGATTTGGCATATGGAAATTAAGATTCCTCTGAATAGAAATGTATTTCATGGAGAAGGTAGGATATAAAAGCATGTGGTTATATTTTAAAAAATGGCTTGGTTATAATATTTTTCAGTTAGCAGCCTCCATAAAATCGTGTTTTTCTACTAAATATACTTATCTAAGATATTCACGGAGTATAATAGTACTCAAAAACTACGAATAAAACATTTAAAATTATGTTGGTCCGTAGTTCCTCTTAAATCAACTGAACCTCACGGAGGACGGTGCTACGTCGCGCGAATTAAGTTGCAGCGTTTTTGAAAAGTTGGTTTATTTATCGATGGCGTAAATATGCGCAAGGTTTTATTTCAGATTCCTCTTCAGGAAGCTTCAAAGAACATCGTAGTACATATAAGTTATCCCGTGACACTCGATGTCACTTTCTACTATTTTCCTCGCTTTAGGTAAAAATTTGCTCTAAAATAAGGGTCCGCCATTTTGTTACGTAAAGTATGTAAATATTCAAGCGTGATCATAAATGCTACGTCTTATGAAGGAAAAAGAACATGTTTATAACATAGAAGTATTGTTTATTCGATGATTATCTTCGTTTGGGTTCACCAGCGGTTTGAAGTTGAAGATTTTCGCGAAAAATCGAAGTCCGGAATTTTTCGCAAATTTTGTTCAATGTGTAATTTTAATGCATAGGATCCAACGTAAATGACCTCCATAGTTGTATGTAGAACGTATTCAAGATTGGTCATGCGAAGTTTCATAGTCCGTACTCAAAAAAAGCGTTTTCGTATTTTTGGCCAGCTTTTTTTCGATTCTAGCCCACTGTGCATCGGCAGAAAAAGAGGAGAACTTCACCAAGTAGGGGAAATATTGTTGCTCTTGTCCTTGCCAAAACTTTTATTTCCATAATCATGACAGGACAGAGAATGAGTGCAGGATAATTGATTATGATGCTATGAAAAGAAGACTAAATGAACATGCATGGGATAAACTGTATACACTTGAAAATCCAAATGATTGTATTGGTGAATTTATGAATGTTATGAGGGAAAACATCAATCTTCGCTCAAAGACGAAGCAAAAACTCTCACATAGGAAAAGAAAAAGAAAACCATGGATAACTAAAGGTATTCTTATATCAATTGCCAAAAGATTTGTTATTGTTAAAAATGTTCAAACTGGGAATTAGGGGTGTGGCTTTGAAACTTTTACAGAGTTACCTAGAGAAAAGGGTTCAACAGGTTAAAGTAAAAGGAATACTAAGCGAATCAAAACAAGTAAAATATGGGGTACCACAGGGCTCAACTTTGGGACCAATACTATTTCTTATATACATAAATGACTTATGTGAAGTTCAAATTGAAAATGCTAAACTACAATCATATGCCGACGACACTGTAATAGTAGTCTGGAGAAAAACTACAAAAGCAGTAACTGACAGAGCAAACACTTGTAAACAATACGATAAAGACATGGTGTGATTCTAATTTACTAGGTAACCTTAAATGCTACAAAAACGGAATGTATCTTTTTTGGAGAAGATCTAAATGTATGCAATGAAAATAAGAATTTTATAACTATTCATGACAGATAGTGCTCGAAGAACAGCTCATGTAAGTGCAAAAACATGAAAATAGTGGAACAAACAAAATACCTTGGGGTTAAAATAGATTATAAATTGACTTGGAAACACCATATGTTTTACCTGGCATCAATACTAAGAAAACTAGCATATAAAATTCATCTACTGAATCAAATACTTGATGTGAAAACATTAAGAGTAATATATTATGCTTTAATACAATCTCTAATTAGATATTATGGTATTGTGGTTTGGGGAGGAGTAGGAGATACATTTGTGAAACCAAATTTTATATTACAAAAACTGATACTAAAAAGAATGTCTAGACTTTGAGACAGTTATATGTATACAATGTGCTAACATTTCTAAAAGGAAAAAACAATCTATTAGAAACAAATCATTATACATATATCACTAGAGGAAAAACCTTTAAAAATGTAACATTACCTTATTGCAAAAAAGTAGAACACAGTTACAGTTCTCCTATTTGGCAATTAAGATCTATAATTTATGCCCAAGAATAATAAGAGACCTATTGGTCAAAAGAAATCATCTAAATAAAAAGGAAAAGGACATTTCTTCTTTGAAAACCTAAACAAACTTTTTATTGAATGAATGTTATAACTTAAGTCTTACGTAAGTATTTACCTTCTGATAATAAATACTAGATTAAAATGGTTGTTTGATGTATAAATTATGTATTCTTATTATGCAAATTTTGTATTTTTATGATATTCAATTCATGTAATGTCTTTTTTATGTAATTTATGAATGTAGATTTTAACTTTAGATAGCCGGACAAGATTAATTATGTAATCTTTTGGCCATCTCAAGCATTATACAAAATGTTATATGTTTATTTTATATTATTTTGTGAATGATATTTTTGCATAAGATAAGATGAATAAGTAAATGAGAAATAAGAAATAAGAAGCAATTCCACCAAATTATGGGCGGTATACCTGCAAATTCAGTGTCAATTTTATGTTTACTGCGCAGTTTTCGGCGATTTAGAGATGCGCCAACTCTCTCCTTCCCTAATTATCTGAGCTGTGTACTTAGCTCGGCTTAGCCCGTTTCCCTGAGATCAGTTTAGCCTGAGATCATTTTCCGATTCAGTTACTGGAGTGTCCCGAAGACTAAACGCCGGGAGGTTATAACGCCGATTATACAGTAAGAGAGACATTAAAACTGTGTGAACACTAGATAACTAGATATGGACTCTAAAATGCGTGTCAGAAAATCTTTCTTCATATGGGAATAAATGTCTCTCTTTTTTACGATTCAGAAGCCCTTTGAAAAATTCTCATCTTTTTGTATTGAATGTTATTTTAATATGTCCAAAATATTTTCTGAAATCACAGCGGTTTATTTAATCTTCGTTGGAAATAGCAGTTTTGAGAGTATGCGTTTTAGTAAGATCTGGTGCTAAAATAAACGCTATATTTTGTAAAATACCAGCCGACGATCTCTGAGATCGTAAGTACGATATCTATTACCTTGGTATTGACAGCATTCAGATCGATCGATTAAAAGAAATCACCAAATATTATCATCTGACCACTTTCAAATGGTATGAACGTCATAATTTTGTATATTTAAATTAGGTTTAATTTCTGTTATTTCACACTTTCGATTCTCACAAGCGAGAAGATATACTTGAACAATCATCAAAACTATTCCAAAATTTTAAAGCTTGATACTAAATCAATCTTGGAAATTTCGCGCAGGAACTTCCTTTCTGAGTTTTTTCCAGAAAGAAGTATTGCGAATACTATATATTCCGATTCCAGAAAATATTACGTGGGGCATGTTAGAGTTCGTTCGAGGCACATGAAAAATTACTAGGGAAAATGGCTGAAACTGGAATGTCTCATAAAATGCGAGACTTAGAGTCATCCTACTTTGTGTAGCCTGGAAAAAGCTGTGACACAGCTCAAGGAAGAAGAATTTTAGATGCATGAGAAATGAATGCCAAACTGGAGCATTTTTCACTTGAAAAATGATGCAATTGAGCTTACACCGATCCCGGAAAGACAGCGACGGTATCCGTTCTCTTCCCAGCCTGCTTACTAAAACGCGCCTTGCCAAAGTTTTCTATACTGTCGCTGTCTTCTCGGTTGAACGATATTTTATAGAAGTCACTTTTATTGAAGAAACAAAATTTTTGTAGCGGAAGTAACGATTCATTTCATACAACTGACACTGGAGCGCCTTTTAATGCATTACGTGAAAATTAATGATTAAATGGATATACAATTTTATTTAAAACAAACTTTACGAGATTCATTTTCGCATGGTATGAAACTAGAATTATCTTTCCAAATTCAGTATCAGTTTTCGCATCATAATACTAATGTCCAATTACTGGAAGATTATTAACCAAAAAGTCAACAAATCCAATTATTGTCTCGATTATTTTCTGTTTCACATATTGCGGAAACGGTTTTTTACTTACAATTTTTATGTCACGTAAAATAAAAGAATCGACTTTCCGAAAGATAAGTTTCAGATACGTGGACCAGTTTTTCAGCAACAGATTCAATTTGTTAGAGACATAACACTTATACATGGAAGTAATTGATGTATTTCCTTCGCTCCTGCAGCGAAATTTACAGGAAAATCTGACTGATTTTTCCGTCACTTATAATAAATTTCAAAATGTTTGCAACCAACTTTTTCCAGTCTGGAATATTTGTCGACACATGAAATATTTGACGAAATAATGGTTCGCTCGGTTTTTAATTTCCATCGTTTAATATTTATTTGTTTTATATTTTGAGTTCACTTTAATTTTCCATCATTTTTAAATATGAAAATCTTCAAATTTTAAATTAAATAAATCCTCAGCGAAACTATACTGAGCCAAC